>APFE030016534.1:197426-218041 GCA_000404065.3 Pinus taeda | reverse complement strand
ATTTTAATGTCCATATTAAATAATATATTTATGTGATTTAGTTTCTCTATATTAGAATATTGTTTCCATAATTTTAATTTAATTATTAATAAAAATAATTGTAATTAGAGGAATCAACATATATGTCACTACCACTATACATCTGGGGCTTATGACCTATCTTCCTCTCTAGATATTGGGGGAATGAACCTTGGATCTGTTAGTTTGCACTATTTTACATCACTTCAATTACCAAATCGGTTGTTGAGACAATTTAATTATTAATAATTATTAAGTACATAGTGGGGATTAAATGTCCATGAAATATTCTAGAATTTTCATAGTAGTATACACAAATTAAAGGTTGAAATTTGTCTCCAAAGTAGTTTTATGTTTTTTTTTTTGTTTCCATTTAATTAAATATGTTTAATTAAAAAATATGAAACAAGTGCCATATGAAGCGCAGTTATGGTTTTTTGGGGATGTGATATTGATAAGCCATGGTATTGGCCCATGTTTTTTTTGTTAAAAAAAAAAATAAGTCGGGAAAAGTTTTTAAAAAAAAAAATTCCCACCATTTAAAAGTTTTTTTTTTAAAAGGAAATAGTGGTTATGGTTTTTAATATTATATATATTTATATATATATATATCATATATATATATATATATATATTATATATATATATATATATAATTTAAAAATAATTATAAATTAGTTAGTTTTTATGATTTTTGGAGCTAAGAGGTGCTCTACAGTCTAGTTTGGTGGAGATGTTATAAAATTTTATGTAAAGCATTATGAATGGTAGTTTGCAAACCTACGTATTGGACATCCCATGATATTTTTCCATGGAATTTGTCATGATCATTATAGATCCATTTTAACCATGGATCTATCAAGACCCCATAGACATCAAATTTTCATTATACACAAATATCTCATCAAGATATTTAATCCATTTTAGTGCTTGATAAATCATGACTTTTAGATTAGATTATTAGTGGTTTTTTTTACTCTATAATATAAAATGTATAAATATGTTCATATGTTTAAGATTGTATTTTTGACCTATTTTAAATAAAAATTGAATAATTTAACATTTCTTTATTGTTAAGACGAAAGTAATTACTTAATTACTTTTTTCTTTTCAATATTAATTATTTTAACTAAATTCAACATTAAACACACATATACTTTCTTAATTTTAGATTAACTAGGATTATAAGGGATCAAATCTCCTAAACATACAAACTTTGATTGAGCTTAAATAATCAACACACTAGAAAATGTTCCTCTAGGAAGTTTTTTTATTTCACTGTGTTTTATTTAATAATATAGAAATATTTTTTCTTAGTTAAATTTTTTTAAAAATGGTTAAATTCTTTTTCTCTACTCATTAAAATTTTAACTCAACTTTCTATTTAAAAAATTGATTTAAACTCAACATTTAACCTTATTATTATTATGTAACAAAAATAACCTATAAGAATGGAAATAAATTTGTACAACTCCCTAAAAATGGCAAGTGAAAATATAAGATCTTTTTTAACTTAAATGTATTTTTATTTCCTCTATATAAGATTGATATAAAATTAGAAAATATTTTTTTCCGTATTAATATTTTTTTGTTTTGAATGTTACATGTCAACTGAAGTCTTGTAGTATCAGTGATATTATTTATACATACCATTTGTTAGCTTCATATTGAGTAATGAAGAAATTACATATCTCCATCATATTAAAAAGTAATTTTTTATAACTTTCAATTACTTTATTTCATAATATATAGTTTGATGTAAAATAAAGATGAATTTGGAATATTTTATTAAAGGCCTACATTGTTTTTTTGGTTATAAATACTTTTTAATTAGTTACATGACATTTGTCTAAGTCCATATTACATAATGAAGTAATCAGATATCTCCCACATACTAAAAAACAGTTTTTTTCCTTTCAATTCTTTAAATCATCATATAAAGTTTGATGTAAATTAAATGTAAAAATTGAAGTATTTTATTTATAGATGACATTGATTTTTCGTTATTACAATTTTTATATTTGTTATGGTTGACATTGATGTTCTGCTAATACTATTTTTTAATATTTTTAATTTGTTAATGTAAGTATTATTTTATTATTTTTAAATCTAATGTTATATGACATCTCCCTCATACTGGATTGTGGAACATATCCCCTCTCGACTCAATAAAGTTTGATGGGTTGTGGAACATCTCCCCTCTAGACTTAATAAAGTTTGATGTAAAATAAATGTGAATTTGAAATATTTTATTTAAGGCCTCCATTGATTTTTTTGGTTATTAATACTTTTTAATTAATCACATGAGATTTTTCAAGTCCATATTACATAATGAAGTAATTACATATCTCCCACATACTTGAAAAAACAAAATATTTTATTTTTTCCTTTTTAACTCTTTATCTCATTAAATAAAGTTTTGATGTAAATTAAAGGTGAAAATTGAAGTATTTTATTTCTCGCTGACATTGATTTTTTGTTATTACTATTTTTTTAATTTGTTATGGTTGATATTTATTTTTTGTTATTACTATTTTTTAATTTGTTAATGTAAGTATTATTTTAATTTTAACTTTAGCAACATGGGATGTATAATGAATTCTTCTAATTCTTATTATAGATTGAGAATTTACTAGCCATTTAATTTACATGGTTGTCCTCATTTTAAAATGAAAAATAAAGAAATTTAAACCTAAAAAAAAATATTTTTACTTCAAGGAAGGAGATGTGTAATTTTTATTTTTTAATTATGGATTTGTTATATAATATTTAAAAAAATATTCATAATAGAAAAAGGTTTGATGTCGTTCAAATTCAAATATTAATATTTTAACATATAATATATATTATATATATATATATATATATATTTATTTGTATATTTATATAATATATATATATTATAATGAATATATATATAAATATAGATATATATAATATATAATATGATGTCAAAATATTTGCTCACCTGAGAATTGAAATATTTGAATTTTAACCACATCAAAAAAAATATTTTTCACTCGAGGGAGGGATATGTGTAATTTATTTCATTCTTAATATGGAATTTGTTATATAATATCTGAAAAATATTAATAATAGTAAAAAAGATTGATGTGGTCCAGAATTCAAATATTTCAATTCTCATGTTGAAGCAAAATATTTAACATCATATATATATATAATATATATATATAGTTAAACTATTTTTCTCAACATGAGAATTGAAATATTTGAATTCTGACATGTTAAAAGAGGTGGAGGTTCCTGCTAATTCAATGTGTTTCAACGTGTTAGAGGGATATGAAATTCCTTCAATTTTTAATATGAAGTTGAGATATAACATCATAAAAAAATATTAATAACAAAAATAATACAATGTTTATATAAAATGAGTGAAAATAAAAAAAATTCTTAGTGTCAAAACATTTTATTAGTTTTTTTTGCTAAAAAATGTCATAGATCCATCTTAAAACTAGATCCACCAAGAACTTAGAGGAAACACAGATCTCAAGTTTCTAACCTTTCCTAAAGTTTTACACTTTGTTACACGTCATTTTGTGGCATTCAAATAAGTGGCTCTGAACTTGTATCTTTCATCATCCATTTACACTTTGCAATCATCCGTCAATATGCCAAAACCATTTGCTTTCCAGAAGTACAAGAATCCTAGTTTATACTAGTTGAAAACCCTATTTTAAGGCCTCATCACACTTACTTCATTGGGAAACTACTATGATGGCAGGTTGTATACATAGAAACTTTTATGGTAGCGCATTTTATTTAACAAAAAGTGTGATGGACACCTAGAAATGAGGAAAAATGAAAATTAATTTCGAAGTTTCTCTGTCTAGAAGCTTCAAGAGTGGTTTTAACTATTTACTATTGGATCTAATCTTGAACCCCTACTATTGAGTTCTTATCTCTTATCTCTTAGAACTTAGGTCACTCTAATATGGATCTAAGTTCTAGAATGGTAAATCCAAAACCACATCATTTACCATATAAATACAGTCTCTACCATAGAGTCTGTGTTTGTTGGCTTTTGGCTTTTGGAGGCTCTACTTATGCCTCTATGCATCCCATTTTTTTTAGAGATCCATAATCCATCTATGTGCTTTAAAGGTGATTGAAGACTTACCATTGTGGCAAAGGAAGGACGAGATAGGTGGGAGAGATTCACAAAGTCAAGGCCTACAAAGGGTTGTAATATTTTCCTGTAATTATCAATACAAAAGTGCATTGTTTCTCCTATACAACATGTCATGTTTATGTATATGTAGAAGATGTATTATTGACTTCTTTTTTAGAGTTTTTTGTATATGTTATTTCGTATATTTTTTTCTCATGCTTAGTTTGGATGATTTGTAGCTTCCACTTTTGAAATTGGAGTTGGAGCTAGAACTAACAAGTAAGTAGGAGGAAGCTTGCATTAGATTTGAAGGAGATTTTCCTTTCATATTTCAAACATCTCTAAGAAAAAACATTCTAGTTTTGTCTTGGTTGTTGCTATACCAAGTCACTAATTCTAGGGAGATTACTTATGTCTGCAGAAGCAATTTCTCCACCAAACACACTCAAAAAGAGGTTTGCATTGGATTGATATGGGGGATTGGTAGATTCATGGTAAAAGTGGGTACGAATAAAAAAATTACCCCATAAGACATCTCACATTGCCCACACCAAAAAAAACCACTAAATTATAACTTTAATTTAAATTAATCTTACTATTGTTATTGTTTTATATATGCTCCAATTGTCAAAACTATTAAATAGAGAAATCAACCATTCCAATGGATAGAAGAAGCTAATAAAAGTTTATAATTATTAAAGAAAAACATTACAAAACAACCTATTTTAGCATTGCCAGATTCCAACAAGTTGTTCTAGGTTGAGACCAATGCCAATGGAACTATAATAGGAGTTGTTCTAAGTCAAGAGGGAAGACCAATTACCTACTACAGTGAAAATATTAATGAAGCCAAGAAAAATACTCTTCTTATGATAAAGAATTTTATGCCACCATACAAATTTAAAAAAAATGGAGACATTATATCATGCCAAAAGACTTCATCCTTTACACAGAAAGTCAGGCTTTAAAATACATCCATAATTAGATAAAATTGAGTCAAATATATGTTAAATGGATTGAATTCTTATGGAATTTTACATTTGTTATCAAGCATAAAAGTGGGCAGTCAAATAAAGTAGCAGATGCATTAAGACCAATTTAATTTTGCAAGAATTCCAAGTGAATGTCTTAGGATTTGATGAGCTAAAAGATATGTATAAAGATGATCCATATTTCAAAGAAGCTTATGTAGATTGTGAAAATCCTGTAAGTAGGGATAGAAATCCATGTTTAGATTACATGATACAAGAGGGACTTTTGTTTAAAGGAAGAAAATTATGAATTCCAAGATGTTTGATGAGAGAAAATCTGTTAAAAGAAAAACATAGTGGAGGTTTAGCAGGTCATTTCAGGCAAGATAAAACTCCAGCACAATTACAAGCATTCTACTATTTGCCTCACATGTAAGTAGATGTAAGAAGAGTTGTTGAAAGATTTAAGATATGTCAATATGAAAAAGGAAGAATCTAGAACACTAGACTATATCAATCCTTACCAATACCAAATCGACCACGGGATTCTATAAGCATGAATTTTGTACTAGGATTGCCCAAAACACAAACAGGAAGTGACTCAATATTTGTTGTTGTTGACATATTCTAAAAATGGCACAATTTATAGCTTATAAAAACAAAAACGATGCAACTAGCGTAACAAACTTATTCTTCAAAGAAATAGTTAGATTGCATGGATTACCTACGAGTATTGTTTCTGACAAAGACACCAGGTTTGTGGGTCATTTTTTGAGAACTTTATGGAAAATGTTAGGAACCAATCTCAGCTTTAGTTCAACATATCATTCTTAGATTGATGATTGGACAAAGGTGGCAAATAAAAGTCTTGGAAATATCTTGAGGAGTTTGGTAAGTGAACATCCCAAACAATGGGATCAACTACTTGCTTAGGCAGAATTTGGATATAATGACTCACCTAATAGAAGAATGGGATGAATTCCATCCCAATTTGTTTATGTGAAGCATCAAAGAGTAATTTATGGGAAGCGTCCAAGAGGACACTATGCAGCACAATATATTGCGCAGAAGATTTTGAGAGTAGAATTGTGGTGGCCTACACTACATAAAGAAGTGAAGGAGTACCGTCGATCATGTGTTGTGTGTCAGAGAATAGGGAAGCCTTCTAGAAGTGATGAGATTCCATTGGTACCACAAGTTACATTCCATGCCTTTGATAAGCGGGCTATTGATTTTGTTTGACCCATCAATCCACCTGGAAAAATCACTGATGTAAGGTACCTAATTATAGCAACTGATAACTTGACAATATGGGCCGAAGCATAACCATTAAGGGATTGCAGTGCAGAGACTACTACAAATTTTATTTTTGAGTACATATTGTCTAGATATGGATGTCCAAAGTTTTTGATGAGTGAACAAGGTTCACACTTCCTAAATAATACTATTGAAGCATTGACTAAGGAGTTCCAAGTTTATCATTAGAAGAGTACCCCTTATCACCCTCAAGCCAATGGAATAGTTGAATTATTTAATAAGATTTTAGAGAATGCACTTACTAAGGAATGCAATGTGAATAGAGATAACTGGAACCTTATAATTCTAGTATTATTATGGGCTTATAGGGCCACATGCAAAACATTGATAGGTCAGACACCTTTCAGGTTACTTTATGGGCAAGAAGTTGTGATTCCCATGGAGTACATTGTGCCTAGCTTAAGGATTGCAAGTTTTACAGATATGGAAGAGCCTGATATGATGGAGGAAAGAATGTTATTGTTTCTTGTTCTCCCTTATGACAATAAGTTTGTAAAATTTCCAGGAAATTCAAGATGCATTGGTTGGGCCCTTATATTATCAAGCATATTACTGATGGAGATGAAATTCAATTAGAAATGTTAAATGGAGAATTGGTTCAATGAAGAGTAAATGGTAGTAGGTTGAGGTTGTATATGGACATATCTGTTGTTATAGCTTCACTCTAAAGAAATAAGAAGAGGCTTAGTGCCACCTGCAGTTGAAAGTGGGCACTAGACTATAAACTACGTTTTAGAGAGAGCTTTGATGTAGGAAGTGACTTCGCTACATTTTGGTTTATGTCAAAGTTTGTAGGAGCCTCGACATAAGAAGGGTTTCTTCGCTACAATATGGGATGCGACAAAGTTCATCGAGAAAATATGACCACTAAAAAGGAAAGTTGTCATTGAAACATCCATTGAGATGCATTTATCGCGATAGATTGACTCGATATAGCGATAGATATGAAATGAATGAACGCAATTTGAGCTAATGATGGGGACATAAAATTAGATTTCTTATAAAACGATGTGTCCTGCTAGATTTTCACATGGATTCCCTGACGATTGAAGAATTTATTTATATATTTAGTGCGAAGGGCTTAGTCAGAGCCATGGAAGCAACATCATCTGATATGCTTGCAACAACATCACCACCTACAGCAACAGTAGAAGTTGAAGGAGGTGGTCTGATCTAGGTGGTCTTTAGTGGCCACCCACCTATCCCCTTGGACCCCCACAACTATCTCTTTTAGTTTTTCAGTTTTCATATTTGTAGCACAATTTACTATTTTTAGCAGTTTTTCGGGTCTTGAACGTTTAGAGCTATTTTCAGGCCCTAAATGACATTTTCTGGGAAATCTGGGAGCAACATGGGACCATGGACCGATGTTTCTCTTCCCAGAGTTGTAGTGCTCAGACACATATTCCTAATAAGCTGTTGTACGCGTCAAATGAAGATCGGGTGCCAAAGTTACGACCCCGGGAAGTTGATGTACCAAATTACCCAAAATGGGGCCCACAATTTGGCGTTTCACCTTCTAGGGTTAGGTTTTGGGATGTTAAGGGTTTTCCATTGTTTCTCAATAATAAATAGGCCTTTGAGCCTCATTTTAACATAGTTCAGAGGCATGTAGCTGCCACATCTCTTCTCAGAGATAAGCTACCATCGCCTTAGCTCGTTTATTTCCATTTATGTTTATAAGCATATTTCAATATTTTACATTAATGAAATGAATTATTATTTTTTTTGCATCTTTCTGTATATGGTTATCTCCGTATTTTATTGTGTTCCTGTTTAAATCCGGACCATGGTCGAAGCAACATGCCATGAGATTTCGGACATTGTGGTCCAAGAAGAAGAACTAGAGAAGGACAAGGTTGCGAAGTTGGACCTTGCAGTAAAAGGATACAAGGATAATATTCTGGATGTGCAATTTACATGTGAGTTGACTATCAACAAGCTATAAATGAAGCTATAAACAACCACATCAAAGGAAGTGCGAGAGCAGAGGGAGGCCAACGTTAGGGTACAATGGTTGACATCTCTGCAACACTAGCAGATTGTGGGAAGCTATTGGATGAGAGGTTACATATTTTGAATTCACTACAAGAACATCCAAATGCACATAAACTATAAGAGGATATTTAGCAGAATCAACAGTAGATGGGGGAGATTTGGGCACCTGTGAGAACCCTACCAATCTCACAGAAACTCGCAAAGGTCAATGAGGGAAATTTCCTCTACAAGAAGATAGAGGAGCTCAGGAAGGAAGAGAATGCTTTGACAGAGAGAACTTATCCATGCTAGGATGAGGGTCTCCAGCTGTTCCAAGTAGTGGATGAGAAGCTTTAAGAGCTTCAAGAGAGAGAGAAATCAATGATGTGGAAAGTTATAGAACCTGCGATAGAAGCACTACTAGAGGAAGTGCACAACAAAGTGAAACCCGTCATAAACATTACACATCAGTTCCATAGTGCCTACAAAAACATTTCACTAAAGGTCAGAGGCAAATTGGTTGAGTGACTCGGGATGAGTCACATTTGAGTCTTGGGGGCTTCTTGAGTGCAACCTAACTTGGCCTAGATTTTGGCAAAGACTCTGCATTTTGTGGGGCGAAGCACACAATGGAGCATTTTAAATTTACTGCGTGGTGTTGTAAGGGCTCTGGGGTGGGTCGAATCCCCCCATTTTTTAAAAGCACACAATTTTGGAAGTTATCAATGGTTTTGGGGCCATATTTGTTTGTTTTAGAGGGTCCATGGTATTTTGATGATGTAACCCTACAATGTAATAGTATATATAGGGTAAATTAGTAAGAGGAGAGAAGAATAAGTCAATGTTATGGATGAATTATTATGATATGTAATTTGGTAGAAAATAAGAGGCTCTACAGCTGAGTGCGTAGAGTCCTGAGAAGAGTCTACAACTAAGTGCACAGAGAGCTTGCAGCTTAGTGCGCAGGTGAAGAAGTATTTAGTTTTCAAAGATTCATTATATTAATAAAAAATTATTGTGGACATAGCCCTACACTGGGGTGAACCACAATACATTAGTTTTTTGATGTGTTTGTTTTCTTATTATTTGTTGTAGAGTAGCAATTATTACAGTTCTATTTTACTTCAACACAGTGGTGGTTTATGGTTTCATATAACATGTTTAAGGGATTAATATAATGCGGTGAAGTGATTTATAAATACTAAGAATAAGATAATATAATAATACCACATATACTAATCCTTCAAGGCTACAGAAACCTAGTTCTACATCCTCCCATTGTCACTTCAAGTGAGACTACGATCTTCTTGCAGGTCGTTGCTGAAAGGGCAAGTGATCAGGAGTTTTGTTGGTGCACAATATAGATTGAACCTGGGTCAGCGCAAACCAATCCAACGCATTGAGGTTTGAGATAATATGATCTCGAATTCATTCTAGCATAATCCTTCTTGCCTTTGCAACACATTTTATCCACTCCACCCGATCTTGAGCATCAGCTGTTGGAGGCTTACGAATATCTTTGTTTATGAATTCCTTAAGTCTGTTTTCTTCCAACACTACCTCCATCTTGGTCTTCCAAGAAATACATTTTGAACTATGCTCAAGGGAATATTCGAGTCTCAATCCGTAGAATGACATCATATTAGCTCTGAGGTATGATACTACAAATTCAATTTCACCTACAAAAGACAAATTCACATTGTCCTCTTCTATAGTGATTTTGGATCAAATAACATGTAGAAATTCCTTTTAGATTCAAACTTATAATTATAATATGTCAAAACAATAGACTTGAATCTACTCTACTCATTGGCAAAAACAATTAAGCGATTGTGAAATCACGAAGCATATAAGGGAAAGAATTCAATCAACACATTACATAATGATTTCTTGGTGATAGCCACAACTAAAAACCCCTGCTATATTTATATTGCATTATTTAGAAAATATGAGAAGATTACAATTATTTTCTCAAGCCTAAGCAACCTCTACGTTATCTCTATCTATGTCATAGCTTCCTAGACAAGCCCAAGAAAATACTTAACCAATTTTCTTCTTGCCCAAGTCCCTACTTTGCATTTTTTCCTTGGGAATTAGAACCCTATTAAATAAAGAAATTTCTCAATTAGAATTGTGTAATCCTCATAGGCCTTCCTTTGACTACATGCACCACCTATTCAATTCATATCATTATACAGTTGATACCACACTATCCTTGGAATCCAATCTTAATTGGGTAACTCTTAGATCTAACATGCATGAGTTATTTATGAGCGAATGATTAGTTTACTGGTTGATCATTGTAGGAAACACCACACTACACTGCAGGCATCACCACACTACTAGACGTCTCAGCAGTTCGTCCAATATCTGGAACTAGTTTAACTTACTACTCAGTTAAACTGAATTAATTATTTACAACTCAAAATAAACTCAACCAGGGCTCCTATAATGGAGACACTTTACATGACTCAACTTAGACCCTCAACTCAAACTAGTTGAGCCAACTAAATCAAATTAACTTATTTAACTAATAAAAGTTGTCATGTGATGTGGAATTACAATTTTATTCCCAGTTTGATTCAGGGACAAAATTAAATGAGGATTTTCTTGTTGCATTTTGAACAGTTGTTGGTGCAATCCTGAACAAGGAAATGCGACATAAAATCTTTAGTGAGACATAAGGTAATTCTTATACTGTAGACACTAGGGGAAGAAAAATGGAAAGAGGAAGGAGCCCAATAAATCAGAATATGTCAAGAAAAGACAAATCCAAATCCAAATTAGGGATAGTGTGTTAGAAATGTGGGAAGAAAGCATGCCTGAAGAAAGACTACAAATTTCAGAATGGAAAAGAAGGAGATGGACAACAAGAGAACAATCATGAAGTGAATGTGACGGGTGATGTGTTTCAAGATTATTTGATTCCTTCATTATAGAATATTATTGAGGCCTAGGTAGTAGATTCAAGGGCCTCATTCCATGCCACACTTGGTAGGAAACATTATCGTGACTATGTTCAAGGAGATTTTGGACAGGTTTGTCTAGATGATGATAAACCCTATAAATCATTGGAATGGGTAAGGTTTTTATGAAGCAATAAAATGAAAACCAATGTCTATTGAAGGAGGTAGGGAATGCTCTAGATATGAGGAAAAATCTAATTTCAATAGGGAAGTTGGGAGGTGAATGTTGTGTAACTAATTTTACAAACAAAATGTGGAAGGTCATTAAAGGAGCCATGGTAATAGCAAAAAGATAAAAGGTTGGTGCATTGTATTTATGCAATATTGTTTATAATTATGTTAATGCTTTAACTTCCATAGGAGAAGATACGGCACTCTAGCATCATAGGCTAAGGCACATGAGTGACAATGAGATGCAAATTCTTCTCTTATGAAATTTGTTGTCAGGTTTGAAGCATATTGATTTGGATTTATTGAAAATTGTGTGTATTGAAAACAAAACACAATCAAATTTGTCATCTTTGGGAAGGAAAAGAAGAGAGAAAAATTAAAGCTTGTACACACAGATGTATGGGGACCTACTTAGGTATCATCTCTTGGTCGCTATCATTATTATGTTACTTTTATTGATGATGCAACTAGGAAAACTTGGATTTATTGTATTCGAAATAAATGTGATGTAAAGATTTAGTTGCAAACAAGAAAAGAAATAAGTTGAAGTTTCTCATATGAAACAATGGAGGTGAATAATGTAACAAAGAGTTTCATAACCACTATTCAAAGCATGGAATTTGTAGAGCGAAGAAAATTCCCAGAACACCATAGAAAAATGGTGTATTAGAAAGGATGAACATGAGAATCATGGAATGTGCAAGGTGCATGAGATAAATTGCAGGATTACCCTTGCAATTTGTGGAAGATGCTATAGATATTATAGTTTATCTAATAAACAAAGGGCCTTCAAGTTCCTCGGATGGTGGTATTCCAAAGGAGGAATGGACAGGTAAAAAGCTAAACAACTCATTTTTAGAGACTTTTGGTTGTAATGCCTTTGTCCACATCAATAAAAATAGAACAAATCTTGAGGAAAAATCAAATAAATGTACCATTATTACATATGGTTTAAATGATTTTGGTTATCGCTTATATGATTATGAAAATCACAAAATCATTAGGACCAGAGATGTCATATTTGATGAAAAGGTCTTGTATAGGGATCGAATGCATGGAAAGAAAAAGGAAATGGAAAGCAAAGAATACAGAGTGATTGATGAGATTAGATAAAAAGTAAAGGTGTCTAAAAATGAGAATGACCAGCGAGCATAACAACAACAGTCACCTCAAACACTTGAAACTAGTGTTGGAATATCTATGAGGATAAGTAGACCATGTGAATGATACTCTCCTTCATTATGTTATGTATTGTTGATTGATTTTGGTGAACCAAAAAGATATGAAGAATAAATGCAGTAGAAACCAGGAAGAAGTGGGAGCAATCAATGAAAGAAGAGATGGACTCCTTAATGCAAAAACAGACTTGGTACTTAGTCAAGTTACCTGCTAGTAAAACAAAATTGTATAATAAATGGGTTTACAGGTTGAAGGAAGAACATGGAGGTAAACAAAGGTATAAGGATAGATTTGTAGCGAAGGAATTTTCACCAAAAAAAGGTATAAAATTTAATGAAATATTTTCTCCTGTTGTTAAATTGACTTCAATCAGAACTATTTTAAGTCTAGTGGCAACAAAATATTTCCATATTGAGCAGTGAGATGTAAAGAATACCTTTATCCATGGGGATTTGGAGGAAGAAATATATATGAAACAACCACAAGGGTATGAGGTCAAAGGAAAGGAGAAGTTTGTGTGCAAATTGAAGAAGAGCTTGTATGGATTAAAATAGGATCCAAGGCAGTGGTATCTAAAATTTGTTTGAAAATGGTTATACTATGTAATTATGATCATTGTGTTTGTTTTAGAAGAAAAATGATAGAAGCTATATTATATTGCTATTGTATGTGTATGACATGTTCTTTCCATTGTCTAACATGTAAGAAATAAATGTGCTCAATGAAAAATTGGAAAATTTATTTGTAATGAAGGATATGGGTGATTCAAAACAAATACTTGGTATGAGAATAACTAGAGACTGAAAAAATCAAAAATTAACATTTTCTCTGAGTGAGTACATAGAAAAGTTGTTGGAAAGATATAATATGCAGAATGCAAAAACCAATTAGTACACCTTTGGTTATCCATTTCAAAATAAGTAAGGAGATGTGTCCCAATAATTAGGAAGAGATGAATCATATGTATAAAGTTCCATATGCATCAACAGTTGGAACCTTAATGTATGAAATGGTATGCAAAAGACCTGATATTTCACATGCATTGAGAGTTGTAAGAAAGTACATGAAAAATCTAGGAAAAGAACATTAGATGACAGTGAAGTGGATTCTCAAGTATTTGAGAGTTAATAGAAATCAAGCATTATGCTTTGGAGGTTCAAACATTGCTTTAGAGGGATATGTTGATGCAGATATAGCATGTGATAAAGATAACCGGAGGAGAAACATAGGGTATGTGTTTACTATAGGTGGAAAAACTGTCAGTTGAGTTTTAAAATTGCAAAACATTGTTGAACTTTCAACAACAGAAGTAGAAGATGTTGCTGCTACAGAGGCTAGTAAAAAAATGGTTTCATTACAAATTTTTATGGATGAGTTGGGAAAGAAGAAAGAGATGAGTAGGTTATAGAGTGACAACCATAGTTCCATTCATCTTGAAAAGAACTTGACATTTCATTCCAAGACTAAACATATACATCTCAAGTATCATTTCAAATGGTCAGTTTTAGATGATGGATAGTTGAAGTTGGAAAAGATACACAATAGTATAATCCTGTAGATATGTTGAAAAAGGTTGTAATCAAGGAGAAATTGAGCTACTACTCAATTTCAATTAGCCTTCAACAATGATGATGAAGATGAGAAACAACTAGGTCCAAAGTGGAAGAGTTTCCAACAAGTGAAGTAGTGATGGAGTTTGTATAATCAGTCTCAAAGTGGGGGATTGTTAGATGTGGAGCCTAATTATCTTCCTAATTCAGAGGTCTTTTTTTAGTCGTGTTTGTATCCCAATTCTAAATACGGGTGTATGGGGGGGTATTTCCTCCCAACTATTGTTGCCTAGGGCATCCAGGGGGGTGACTATATGTTTGGAGCATCCCTTGGTAGGGATTCGGGGGAAACACCCTTGAAACTAAAAATATATAAGAAAATTCCTTGTAAAATATTGAAATTTCATAGTCAATCTGGGCCATTCATTAGGAATATGATATGAGGGTAGGTGCTATATTAATTTAGGGTTTTGTTTTCCCTAGAAGGCAACTCTTGGTTTATATGAGGGAATTGTATTGAGATTGTGTATTATTATTCTACGTGAGAAAGAGAGAGGAGACCATGTGAGGGCGAAGAGAAAATCACAATGGATCTATTGTAGGTTGTATCTCTTCATTTTGTTGGATAATATAAAAGGAAGGACTAGTTGTTTCTCTATGGACATAGTGCAAATTGGGTGAACCATCTATATATGTATCTCTCTTGTTTTATGCATTTTTTGTAACTGTGTTTCCGCAATATTTTGTGTATTTCGTTGCTCCATTAATCAATTTCTAATGTGTAGGATGCATACTACCCACTAGAAGCTCATCATCTATGTAATGTCTTTGTACAATCACTCATTTGAATTGTTTCTTTGCACGACATATAGAACATCCACAAACAATAATTTTCTCAAAGTATTCATCCCATGTTACTATAGTCCTAGCCAACCTCTTGTTTAGTGAAATCATTTGTTGCATCTTCAAGATTCATTGTCATATCCTTTTCCACCCATTGTCTACTACGTGATTTAACAATTTTAGGTCCATGTCCACATACACATTTTTTCTTTTGCTAGTTAAAGGCCCAGGCTATGTATTTGCTCCAATATCAATCTAAAATAATCAACAACATGCATTAATTTCTATTAAGATTTGATAATACACTATAAATTTTAATAATATTGTGAAAAGTTATGGATGTATCACAAAATGCCATTATATAAAATTTTCCTAACCTAAGTGAAAATTTGAGTACCTGATGTCCCACTTCATCCATTGTGTCCTCATTTTATATGGCATGATCTGTTGCCATGGCCTCATGTGGCTCTTGTAATACACAACATAGCCAATAATGTTTAGGACACTAATTATACCATTTCAATGAATATGTTATCCAACACAAAACTTCAATTTAGTCATATATTTTACATATTGATATCCTTCTAATTTGGAGTTAAAAATAAATGATTTTATGAGCTTAGGTATATATAATGAGCCAAATTTTCGATAAGAAGAGTATGCAAAATCCTTATCCCACGTGGCCATCCTAATTTTAAAAGATTTCCATTGATCAAAGAATCACATTTAATCACCATTCCTATGCATTTTCAACCAATAAGTTTGACCTGAAAGGCCTCATGGAAAAAAATGACTTTCTCTCCTTTATCCAAGTCTGCCAATGTAGCAATTCATCACATCTACCAATGTTCAAGTTAATACAAATATGACCTCATGGGCCAAACCAATTACACTCTCGGTAATGAAATCTGAAATAGGACATGATTAGACAATACCTAACCTTAATATATAGCTTTACATCATGTATAACAAATATCCTACAACACTATGTTTCTCACTTATAAATAATGTGTAGATAAGGCGAGTCGAACCAAATCTTAGAATGTTGTATGAAATCTAAACTATACATATTTAAGCTCGAAGTGAAGATATAACAATGAAAAAGTGTGTAAGATAATAAAATAAATAATATAGAATTTCAATCAATCATATTGACCAATACATGAAACACGGGAATGCATTTTAGTGAAGAAAGACAATTTTGGCCCGCTTCAAAAGAATACATGCCCAACAAACATTTCAAGGCCACATTGAATGATTCAACTTGGAGAGTATTTTTTTACTCATAAGTAACATTAATAAATTTAAATATTTATATTTTTTCACATATGTTTTTGTTGTTCAAGAATATTCCAAATTGCATGGGTTTCATAGGGTAAAAGGAAAGGCTTGTGTGCCTCAAATAAATGCACACCAGGACCTGTAATTAATGGTAGTGATATAATGATCATTCCATCCTTTTTTTTGCTAAATTATATGTCAGACTTGTGGTGTAATAATTCCATAATGGACCTAATTATTGTGGTGTAACAATGCCCTAATGGGCTTCGGTATTATGGTGTAACAATGCCCTAATGGACCTCAGTTCCTGGGTATGATAACAACCTCTTTGGGACTTGTTTTATATGATATGATAAATTATTATGATAGAGATAGGAAGGAGATATGTTGATCCCTATGACAGAGATATCAAGATAGACTTATGATAGAGATATCATGATGGACATATGATTGTTCCGCTACATTATTATTGCTAATGTTTTGTGTGCATAATTTCTTATGATGATATGGGGTGAATCCAATGTGAAAAGGTTGAAAATGTTTTAAAATGCAATTATATACAACAAAGTCTTCTAGCCCTAGGAAAATTAACATTGTCATTACTCTACTGGTTAGTAAAGATATAATAGTGTCAAAGTATTTCAAATAATAAAATAAACAATCTACAGTTCGAATCAATCGGATTGTAATAAATGAATCTTGGGCTTACATTTTATTGAAGTAAGGCAATTTTGACTTGCTTAACAAAAATGCATGCCCAACCTTCATTTTTCAAGGTCAAATTGAATGATTAAACTTGGAGAGTATTCTTTTACTCCTAGGCAACATTAGAAAAATTAAATATTTTTTATTTTCTCACATATATATTTCTTTTGTTCAAGAATACATCAAATTTCATGGATTTTTTAGGGTAAAAGACAGTCTTTGTGTTTCTCAAGATTTATGTCAAGATTGGATAATACACTATAAATTTTAATAATATCATGAAAAAAGATGGACATATCACAAAATTCCATTATATCAATTTTTCCTATGTTAAGTCATAAATCATCCATTGTGTCCTAATTTGATATGACATGATCTGTTGCCATTGCCTAATATGGCTCTTTTAATACACAACATAGTCAATAATGTTTACTAGACCAATTATATCAATTCAATGAATATTCCTCCCAACACAAAATTCACTTTAGTTATATAGTTGACATGTTGATATCATGTTAATTTGGAGTTGAAAAACAAAAATAATTTTATAACCCTAAGTATATACATTGAGCCAAAAGTTCGACAAGGAAAGTATCCAACATTGCTATCCCACATGGCTAGCCTAATTTTCAAACATTTCGCCTAATCATAGAATCACATTTAATCAACATTCCTATGCATTTTCAACCAATAAGTTTGACTTGAAAGGCCTCATGGAAGAAAAATTGTCTTTCTCTCCTCTAAGTGGTAGTATTATACCTTCCTCCTTTGGTTGAGGTTGCTTTGTCTTCTTACATGTACTATATATATAGATCCATTGTCATATCTTGTTCGACCTTCTTTGCTCTCTCAAATTAAGTAGTTCGATGTTGTCCACGTTCTATGTCCATTGCCTCTTATTGATCCTATACAACACAACAATGATAATAATTTTTAGAGCACTAATCAAATACAATTATAAACAATGAAAATAATAAGTGTAGGTGAAAATTATTGGTAGACTATATTTTGAATAGAGCATAATTTGTCATTACAACATAAATATTAATTAAGATTAGCACTTTTTCCCCATGTAACACACTTTACCACTAGTGTGTATTTCAATTTTGTTTCATTCCTAATTTATAACTTAGTTTATGCAATCATTTTAGAACTAATTAAATTAATCTAAAGTGAATGTAGTAGATTATTGAAGTTATGGTTATTCCACTGATTGTATTATATTAATAATTGATTTTATTTTAGAATAATGTTATATTCTTGTAACATTTATATGTCTAAACTTTTATGGAAAAAAATAACTTGATGGCGCTAGACTAGGCACCATTTTCAACCACTTTGATGCCCTCACATATTCACACTATTTCACCTGAGTCAAAATTAAATTCGTCATTGCGCGATCGAAATATTCAGTGATATGCGAATTGAAATTTTAAAATTCCTATGGGCCAAAAATTCAAAATTAAATACCCTCCAACTATTGAACTAAAAAAGAATTCAGACTCTTTCTTTCTCCTTTGAGAATCATTTTCGCTGTTGATAGGCGTGGAACCGGAAATAAAAGAATTGGCTCCTCTCTAGCCACCTAGGTCTCGATCTAGGAGTTTCAAAGTCCACCTATTATTTTACGGAAGGAGAATTTCGATATTGCCTTTTTTTTCTTGGATTCGTGGCTGCAATTCGAATTTAAAAAAAAATAGATGGATTTTGATGATCTTCAGTGGATTTTTAAGGATATTAAGGATTTCGATGGATCTTACCCATGATTTGTATTTTTTTCCCTTTTTGGTCCAAAATTAGAGTTGTAGAGTAAAATAAGGATTTATAAAGAACTTACATGAGATTTTTATTTTTCTCCCTTTTTGTCTAGAAATCGTAGCTACAAAGCAATACGTTACTGATTCCATGAACAAAGGGAGGATTTAGGGTTAAATGTAGGATATTTATTCATTTATTGGCTCAGAATGGTTTGATTATCATAAAGTTTTTCTAAACGTTTAGGCAGATTGTGTGTAAGTGATGACCGGGTTTCTTACCTCAACTCGAATTGCTTCCCTTTGGGCACACTATTATACTTACTTGTATGCTATTTTATCTCCTTCCTTGCACGCTATTTGCCTTGGATCACCTCCAAAAACAATATGTTCTAGCCTAACCTCAAAATATTGCGCAGAGGGAATGGAGTAGAAAGTGGATAGAATGAGGTAAGTCATCATGAATTTATAGAGATATAATTGTTTAAATTCTTTCTTAGATTTTAAGTTTTTTTTTTTTTAAATTCCAAATTCTAAAAATAAAACTCTAGTTTATATATGTAGGGACATGACACTCACAAGGAAAAAAGTTTCTTGGCTTTGATATTTGGGATAGAGGCAATTAACAAACTTAATGGTGTGCACTAGAAAACACTTGCTAGATACATAGAAAAACGATTAACTAAAACCACTAAAACATTGCAAGCATATCAACCGACTCAAAGGGAACCAATTGATTCCCCGACCACTACTATATTAAGAAAAAGATCAAGGAGGAAATCATTAAGCATATCCACTAAGAATTTGGAATAGGAAAGATATACTTCCAATGTCCAATCCACTCCTGGAACACAAATCTCTTATTCCATGCCACATTATGAATCTTGCAATTGTAGCCATGATACAAGGATATAATACAACATGGTTTCAGGTGAAATATGAAGATCAAATGTTGGGAAAGTTTTTGTGAATAGGTTGAATGGTTCGTGCCTTCAACGGTTCAAATACCATCTCCATTTTCCATTCTCAAAGATACTGCTAAACCAATAGAAAGAAATAATTCATGACATAGAGATTGAATTTGACATAGCTTGGTTAGTTAAAAAGGTTAAACTAGAAATGTCTAAGAAATGCAAGAATTTTAGTTGCAATAAAACAAATAAGATAAAAAAAAAATATCGCCCAGGAAAAGGCTCAAAAGAAGGCCACTTGATGTAATAGTAATAGTATGGAAAGAACTTTTAAAAAAGTGTGAAAAGTTGGATGAATGAAGGAAGTCCAATGATGAGAGTATTTAGGTATTTCAATTTTCTCATGAGATTATATCAAATTTCTTAAATAATTTTTATATTTGATCTATGCATAGTTAAATTCAATTAGTATATGTTTCAGGATAAGGCCTCCAAGCCTAGGCTTGCAAAACGAAGTGCCACCAATCACAATGTGTAAAAATTTCTCATTGCCCACCCTAGTTTTCAGTTTCACCTTATTTCTCCAAACTAGTTAAATGCCCTTTCTCATATCCATACATTCAACAACTAGAAAATAAATTTTGCTGAAAACACAAATTCTGGAAATTTTACAGAATGCTGGAAAATGCAGAAATATAAAAATCAGCACATATAAACAGTCATTCAACACATTTAATCACAGTGATTTTTTGTCAAGGTGACCCTGGAAAAACCCCCTACAACTCTTGGGGAAAACCAGTTCGAAAGCTTATTTTATTTCTAGAAAATCCTTTTTAACAGTAA
>APFE030016534.1:175503-185737 GCA_000404065.3 Pinus taeda | reverse complement strand
ATTTGTAATTTCCTACCCTTAGCATGGCATGGAAAAATTTTGTGTTTTCATTGCCATTGTCCAACCAAATGACCCTACTATTGAGCCTCCATTTCTCTTCTTTCTACACTAAGATATCCTTCTCAGTGGATGCAAGTTTGTGATAAGAATAATGAGGCTCCAATGGTTGAAAACCTTCAACCTCCAACTTAGAAAAAGCCTTGATCTTTTTTTCAACCTCTAATAGATCTTCTTCCTCCCTTCCTCTCATACACACCACCCAATCTTTAACCACACCTTTGATATGTTTAAGTTTGCTCACAAATTGTCCTACAACATATACACCTATACAAGTATAAAGATTGGAATTGTGGTTAACGAGCTTTTAAAAAGCCTCATCAGTGAACCAATGAGCATTCAATTTAAAAGGAATCATCTACACAGGTAGAGGATTTGAGCTTACGTCAAAACTCCCATCACAGCAAAAAAAATTCAAAAAATCTTGTAGAGGTAGTGTTTGAATCATGTTTTTGATGATGGAAATGGACTCCACCGCATCCTGGAGCACCAAAAATCTTGAAGTTTGACAACTATAACTTGGATTTACAAAAATAAATCTTGAAATTTGAGAGATATAACTTGGATTTACAAAAACCCCAACTAGATTCTAACTTTTAAGACAAAAAAGCAATCTGGTTAAACTAAAAAACAATGATTACAAAGTCTTAGAGTACCAAGAATTGATAAATAAAAGACAAATATTGCAATCTAATTTCATCCCTAAAAAATTGATCAAGCCTCTTGGAAACTTGATCCTCCCACAATCTTTGGTTGAAAAAAATTGATCAAGCCTCTTGGAAACTTGATCCTCCCACAATCTTTGGTTGAATTAGAGGACAGGTATTGAGTTTATGAGAAAAATATTTCGAAAATGCATCCATCCTCGCTTAACCATGACTATGTTTAAATCAAATTTTTTGATGGTAAAAATAAATTTAGTACCATCCAAAAAAAACCCTTCCCCACCTAAAATCTTCAAGCTCCATAGCTTTAACACACGTTTTCCAAAATTTCTCCCAATTTTTTTTGAAAAAAATTCAACTATTTTCCGACAAAATCTTAACTTCGTTAAATTTATCCCTCCCCGACAATATTTAAATTGATACCTGGTGGGCATGAATTTTAAGAAAATCTTTGAAAACTTTACACCTGGTGGCGATGAATTTTAAGTAAAACTTGAATTTTAAATTTGACCAATTTTGGCAGCTTCTGGGAATCCCAATCGATGGATGCTTCCCGGAAGCCGGGCTTATACGATCTGCTCGCGTTCCTTTTGGTAAGGCGTCATGACCAAATAACGCTGTCAATGTACAGTTGTACGCTCAGATGATATGGTCGGTGCCTACAACACGCGGATGAACTGGTCGGTGTTTCCTTCCTCATTACACGAAATCCCGTGTTGAATAAGAAACTCGAATCCCTCATTCCCCGAAGCTGACCTCGCGGCAATACCTATATATATTATATCATGCTCTCTGCTCCCCTTCACAACAACTCTTTCTCAATTATCTTCTTCGACAAACCTCTTCATTTTATTTCTGAGGAAGGGAAAAGATCGGCTCCATACAGTTTCTGTGACACAGATTTGCACTAGTATCTTTTGAGAACGGCTGCTTTTGAAAATATGGGTGGATTCAATACGCTTCTCTGCTTTCTTTTGGTGCTGGCATTGATAAGCTCAGCCTCTCCCGCACGGGCACCAGCCCCGTCCCCCATTGCAGCAGCTCCCAAGGCGTCGCCGGTTCAATCCCCAGCAGCGCCATCGCTGGCTTCGCCCGCTCCTGCGACTTCCCCAACTGTTTCTTCTCCCGCCTCTGCTCCTTCTAAAGCGGCCACCCCGCCAAGCTCAGCCTCCTCTCCTACTTCTCAAACTTTAGCATCTAGCCCTTTGACTCAAGGCCCCGACACCGCTTCGCCACCGAACGCCAGCAGTGGCGCTGTTTCTACCGCCAGTTTGAAGAATATGGGTATCTTTGGTGCCGCCTTGCTCGGAGCGGCCACCTTGCTTCTTTAAGCTGCCTCCATACATTATCATCTCCATGTCAAACAGATACGATGTGAAACGAAGTGGTACAGATGTATGGAGATGGGGTTCATTCATGTCATTTCGACCTACGGCTGCTGATTGTTATTGTTTGGGAGCAATATTCTTTTTTCTGTTTCATATACAGTGGATAAACCCCATATTCGTTGGGCATTCCTTATTGTATAATTTCTGAATATGGTAAAAGTTTTTTAATATAGAATTATTCATATAAATCACTGCATCATTCATATAAATCACTGCATCGCATCCTATTTGAAGATTTTCATGTAGAATAAAATCTTTATGATTGGAAGATTTTCATGTATGGTTAATGTGAAATGCAATAGCGTATTAAGGAATAACGATGGGGTTATGTGTTAATGAAATCGTGAGAGCATCTCTGATAAAAATTGCAAAACTAACACTGGATCTCAAACATTGGCGCATCAATTGGAACCCTAACAAATCATCAAAAATGTAAATCTAGGCTGTTCAGGAATTGCAGATTTATAAATTGAGGGCTGTTGTTTCATTAAAGTTAAGATGATGCTATTTAGATTTACAAATGGATGGATTTTCGCTACAGTAATCACAATGACAAATAGATGGATTTTCGCTACAGTAATCACAATGACAAATGACTGGTCGCTAATCACAATGTCAAATTTTCCCTGCGATAACCAGCTCCTTCATAATTAATTTGTTAATTGAATGGCACTAAGAATTTGGGTTGTGTATTGGTAAGGAAAACATTCTCCGCTCACTGTTAATCTGATTTTGATTTTCAAGTTATTATAGTGTAGTGAAAGGTCTTGGCATTAAGGTATACATATTTTACCCCTATTGTTTTATTCCACTGCATTGAGAGGCCTTGGTATGAAGGCATACATATTTTATCTCTCTGGTTTTGTACGGAAACACATGCTTTTAATCATTAGGTCCTTTTAAGTTGTATAGTAATGTAAAGTGGGAAATGTAATTTTAAAAATATAAAATTAATAAAATTTATTAAAAACTGCTTTTAACCATTAGGCGTTGTATAGTAATGTAAAGTGAGAAATGTAAGTTTAAAAATATAAAATTAATAATTTATTAAAAAATTATTAAATTAGATAATCATTTTTGGGATTCAACTAGGTTAACTTATTTATCTATGACCATTTCCATGAGAGGTAGTTGTAAGTGACTAATTTCACATGATTTTTGAATAGTTCTCAAAAATCATGTGAAATGAATGACTTACTTAACATAGTTGAATCCCAAAATGATAATGCAGTATGAAACCCCTCAATACAGCAATTTGTTAAATTAATTAAAAAAAGTAATGTAATTTAAAAATATATAAAATTAATAAAAAAGAATATAGTTTTGTGGAGGTAAAGAAATATGTTGTGTCCAATATCCATCCAAAGGTATCTAGCAAGAGTTAAAAGTCTTTTCTCTTACACTACTAGCTTGTAATTCTAGTGGCTTGATTTTTATAATATTAATAATAAAAGAGTCAACTACATTTAAAGGTAACAGCGAATGATGATTATCTAATTAGTTGAATATATATATATATATATATTAATATTATAATATATATATTTTCAATTTAAAAAAAAATATTGTTCTTAATAAAAAAAATATCTTTATTGAGATGAATTGAACAAAATTGAAATTAAAAAACACAATTCAAACTTTTCATTAAAAAATTTAGACTTATAATCCTTAAAGCAATCTACTAGATTTTAGGTTAACTAATTAAAAGTGCACCAAAATTAGCTTTTTTTAATAGGATGGCTCACGTGAGATCAAATAGTGAGAGGCTCGACCCTAAATCAAGAATGGGCCTCTAGGAGAACCTCCTCATCGAAGGAGAATTTATTGAATCGTGGAGAGTCTATTCAAGCTTTGAAAATTTCCAACTTTTCTTATTCATGCTTTGAAATTTTCCAACTTTTCTTTTTCACCTTAAGGACAATCAAATCTAGCCATAAATTTTCCAACTTTTCTTTTTCACCTTGAGGACAATCAAATCTAGCCATGAAATCTCAAGGGGATCAAAAACTCTATGTTTGGATACTTAACTCTTTGAAATCAAGCTTTGAAATTTTCCAACTTATCTCTTTTTTACCTTGACGACAATCAAATCTAGCCATAAAATCACAAAGGGAGAATTAGGTATGAGAGAAAGGAAGAGAGACGAAGTACGAGAGAGCTTACTTGAGAGAGAGGAAGAGATATGGTGGGAGGGAGGGCGCGAGAGGAGAGATAGAGAGATAGAGTTGGAGGGGGAGAGTGGGAGGGAAGAATAAAAACATAGAGTGTGAGAAGTCGAGAGAGAGAGGGATTGATGAGGGAGAGATAGAGAGAGTGTGTATGTTTTGGGGTTAGACAAAGGGACAAAGGAGATATGGAGAGAATGGTGAAGAGAAGGAGAGAGGAGAGAGGAATGGATATAGGAATATTAGTATAAAGGGAAACAACGTAAAATCCATCGACGTCATAAACTGAGTAACTAATAATGACATGGCCAAATTGTTTGGTCTTTGTCTTACCTCTGCATTCTTCAATTTTGAGGGTGATTTCTATGAGAAAACTTGTGGGGTAGCGATGGCTACTCCTCTTTCCCCTATAGTTGCAAGCCTTTTCATGGAAGATTTTGGTACCAAAGCTTTGGCCTCTGCTTAATTCTACCCTAAGCGATGGAAGAGATTTGTGGATGATACTTGTGTTGTTTGGCCCCATGGTAGTGAGAAATTATATTTATTTCTAAACCATATTAATTACCAATCACACTCCATAAAATTCATGATGGAGGTCGAGGTAAATGTGTTCCTTCCTTTCCTTGATATTCTCCTATCTATAATGGTTGATGGTTCTGCTTCTCACCAAGTTTATCGCAAAAAACTCACATGGAAATCCTTCATTCTAGCGAGAGATCATAACCACATGACCACATGCATATAACATGTATGCCAAAACTAGCAAGGAAACTATACATGAAGCTCGATATGTGCAAAGAAAACTTTCTATAGTTGCTAATATCACTACCCCCTGTGCTTTCTCTCTTTCGTTTCTCTTCTTTCTCTAAGTCGAATGTACGATATAGTGCTCCAAGCATGCTCTAAGAATGCTCCAAGATTTTGCTAAGTATGAAAGAGTATGCGAGAGAGATACTAGAGAGAGAGCTCCAAGATAACATTGAAAAACGTCTGTGAACTGGTCGTCATAAGCATTTTTATGATTTATTCCTCTATTTCCTTCAATTTCCTTCACATTGAATTATGTGACCTGTCATCTCCTTTTTCTCCTATTTTCCTTTGTTTTCATAAATAAAATGCGAATTAATGTCTCTTTTCCTCTTCCTGTTAGCTCTGTTATGCAGCGCTTACTTTCTAATGTTAGAAAAAGGCTTGGTCTATCTGGTTGCATCTTCAAAGGAGTGCACAATGGTCACTTTTTCCTTTTTCCTCCACCCCGTTTATTCCCATCCATCCCGGTTTCCATGTTTTCCTTCCCAAACCCGATAAAATAGTCTGTTTGGCCTGAAGCCCTGAGCGCAGAACCACAAACCCTCCATAGAACCTCACCAATATGACCTCATGCACTCATAAACCCCTCACTAAATCCCTGCCATTAATCAGTCCCCACCAATCCAATGGCTCTCATCGAGCTCGATAAAGTGATCTGATCGATCAGTTCCCGTCGTCCAATCATCTCCATAAAGATCCGACAGAATTCGTTCTCATCGTGCCAACAACTTGAACCAATGATAGAGCGTGATGAGAGTGGTTTTTCTCTCTCATCTATTGCTACGTGTCGATCTCTGAATGGAATCGTGCGACTTCGGGCGTTTATCGCTTAATGGCCGAAAGTGGTGCGATGAATACGATTATTGCATGACCAAACTACTCCCACCCATTAAATGATCGTGCAACTCCATAGCCCGATCACCGTTCGATCAATTTGCTGAAGATCCGATGGCCCCGATTCACCCCGCTCTCACCTCAACTGATAGCCTCCGTCGAGTCATCTCCACCGTTCACTTTCTTGATCCGACGATGACCCTTCCCTCTCATCTTGACTTTCTGTTTGCCATGAAATGCGCATCCTTGACCACTCCATTGCCGAAAGAAGGAAATGACCAGCTTACTAGTACCAGTCAGAGTGAGTCCCCAACAACCATATTTAACAGAGAGCATGGCCAAAGGGGAAAAGGATGAAGCACAACCTAGTAACTGAATTTATCAGTTATGGAACTCCATGGGTACGAGCACTCCAACAACTTAAAAGGATAGCACAACACCTGAACAGATCGGATTCATCCACTGAAGCAAGAAAACACATTCAGAGACTCCATCAGGTAGTTAAATGCAGTTGGTGGTCAATTATGACCCCTCCCTACCTAAATGGCCAAGTGCCCTTGTAATGTAAAATCTATAAATACCAGAAGCAAGGTGTAATCACTATTGGCATTTGATGTAAGATTCAACTTCTGGATGAACTGGTCGGCGTTTCCTTTCTCATTACACGAAATACCTTGTTGAATAAGAAACTCGAATCCCTCATTCCCCGAAGCTAACCTCGCGGCAATACCTATATATATTATATCATGCTCTCTGCTCCCCTTCATAACTACTCTCTCTCAATTATCTTCTTCGACAAACCTCTTCATTTTATTTCTGAGGAAGGGAAAAGATCGGCTCCATACACTTTCTGTGACAAAAATTTGCACTAGTATCTTTTGAGTGTTAAGCTCAATTGATTTTTTCCAACTGTAACCTACAGTTATGGAACTAAACTGGAGTCTTTCCTTAATTTCTGGAAACCAACTATAGTAGTTTCCTTAAATTAAGGAAATCAAGTGCAGTTAATTAATTTTCTGGTTGGAGCTTCTGAAGTGGTCCATTACTCCATCTGGAGTTCTCTACCTTGATCTGTGGAACAACTGACACATAGCCATTAGAAGCTTGATGGAAGCTTGGCTATAAATTCATCTGTTTGGTCCCCAAGCTAGCATCTCAATCCCCTTCAGTTGTTTACACCATCTAGCTGAGAGAGCATAGCTTGGAAGTGCTTTCAGATTTTCTGTGATTTTTCCTTTTGCTTGGATTGAAGCTGGAGTGTTGTTTCAATGAAGAAGCAAGTGGATTGTGGTTTGCAGCAAGAGCGTTATTAATGGCTGGAGGTAATTCTGGACATCTAAAGTTTCATTTTTTAGATTCTTTAAAGCATATAGAATCGTTGTTGCAAATTTTTCTTACATTTGGTATCAGAGCAACTGTGTATCTCTACCTTGATGTGTTCTGCATATCTTGTGTTATGTTTTTGAAGTTTCATCTACAAACATGTAGGACGTTAATAAGTTAGAATTAGAGATATGCAACTTCGTACATGGCAACCTTGATATATTTATGAGGTCTGAATTTAGATGGTTTCTTCGATTATCCAAAGGCACAAAAATGCTTAGGCTATTATCTGCGTAAATAAGGTGGTTGAAAATCGTGTTGCAGTTGGTTTATCATACGTTTATTTTATCTTTTTGTTTTCGATGGCCAAATTCTACTGTAATTGTAAACAAAATTCCACAAATAGAAGCCTCTACGATCACATCTCTCAATTTCTCATAATGACCGTGTTTCTCGGATGCCAGGTTTTTCACTCTATAATGTTTAAACAGTGTGCCGTCTAGGACTACGCATCTCATATTTGCATATGCTTGTAACATTTAATGGCTTTATAGTCTCAAAAATTGTGTTCAGCATATACATAAATAATTCATCATTTTACTGTAAAAATCCAAAATTTGCTTAACATTTGTTTGAATGGAGGGACCGCTACAGAAATATAGCAGTCATTTCTACAGTACAACTGAGGAATAACTATTTTTTAGTGATAGCTTGATACGCGGATTTTATCAGCAAAATAATGTTATTAGGTATAAAATGCAAACATCACGTGATATAAAATGCAAATAGTCAAAAACGTAACTCAAATTTCCACTTCGCGTGTGGCCGCCAAGTAAAAATTAGTAAAATTTTTTTATAATGGAAATGTCCAACAAGGCCTTAATAACCTAATATCCTTGATTGAATTTCCAATAATTTTAATTTTGACTTAGAAGAGGAGGTTCTATGTACCAGGTACGTCAAAAACAAACATATTCTCCATTTTTTTTTGGTAGAGGATCGGTGGTTTTTACTTGAATACCTCTTATTGGTTTTTTTTCTTCAATGGAAGAAATTGGGTGAGGATAGATCCTCGGGGCTTGACTTTTGAGGTGGGTAGCAGTCGCCCACACAAAGGACAATGGGAGGTTGCATCATTTTGCAACTTATATGTATCACAATATCGGTGCTACCAAACAATGTGGTGATACCATGGGGTAGTTGTGTGATGAATTTCAAAACTTAATTATGTAGAGTTCAGATTTAGCATTATTGAAAATTCAGATTTAGCATTGTGGAAACTTAATTTAAATTTTATTTATCTTGTGAGCAAAATTGCTTGTTTGATGGTATATATATATATAATATATATTATTATATATATATATATAATATATTGTTTCATTTATAAACTTAAGGACGAAGCCTGAAGTCAAGCCAGCTAGCCTTCGAACTGCATTTGCTATGCAAGTGCAAAGTAGATCAATGCTACTTCAGTCAATCTCCAGGTTTTGTTTATAAATTGAACAATCGATTTGCAGTCATTTACGTTATATGGAGTTTATTTAAAAATGTCAATTTGACTTACTCCTTTCAGTAAACATTATTTTTACTTGTTAATTTTTTGTTTATGCCATTTTATGTAAAGAATAATGTCTAGTGATCTATATAATTTTAATTAATTAGAGAATAGCCACAACATCTTTAATTAATTAAAATTATATATTTTGATTGGTTAGATCACATAAAGATTACTTAGACATTAAATCGTAATTAATTAGACTAAATATAATAAATTTTATCCCGCATGAATTTTTATTATATTTATGTAATTAATTAGGATAAAATCTCATAACCTACCCACAGGAGTTATGAATTAATAGTTTTATCATCAAGTTCAAAACAATGAATAATTGAATCTGCTTGAATTAAAAATTTAGCCCACACGCAATTTTTATGTCATTAGATTCAATTTTGAGCATGATTTACATTGGTAAAACATGAAATTTTATTAAGTCTCAAATTTTAACATAAGCATGTGATTTTTAATTTTGATATAGTAGTACAACCTGTAAATTTCTCTGAAATTCGTTGTGACATTCCCGAACTTAAGGGAGATAACTATAAGGTTTGGAAGGAGAGAATTCTCCTTCATTTGGGGTGGATGGACATAGATTATGCTATTAGGAAAGATGAACCACTCGCACTCACTAATGCCAGCACTGCAGTGGACATCACGTTTTATGAACGATGGGAGCGATCCAATTGTCTAAGCATGATGTTCATCAAGACTAAAATTTCAGCTGGTATTCGTGGTTCCGTTGATCAACATGAAAAGGTTCGAGACTTGTTGAAGGCCATTGACGATCAATTCGTCACTTCAGACAAGGCACTAGCAAGCACCTTAATCATGAAGTTCTCATCCCTAAGGCTCACTATTGTGCAAGGTGTGCGCGAGCACATCATGCAGATGAGGGACACTGTGGCTGAATTGAAGAAATTCGAGGTTGATATATCGGAGTCCTTCCTAGTGCACTACATCTTGAGCACCCTTCCGCACCAATATGGACCTTTCAAAATCTCATACAACACACATAAGGACAAATGGTAAATCAATGAACTCATGACCATGTGTGTTCAAGAGGAAGAGAGACTCGTGATGGAACTGGGAGAGAGTGCAATGCTGACAACACGTGGAAAGGGAAAATCTCAAGCCAATCAGAAAGGGAAAGGTAAAGTACCTCCACAAGCCGGTATCAAGAAGGATTCCAAGTGTTTCTTCTGTAAGAAGAAGGGACACATAAAGAAGGAATGCGCCAAATTGAAGAAATGGCTTGCAAACAAAGGTAATTTGATCTCATTTGTTTGTTATGAATCTAATATGGTTAATGTTAATATTAACACATGGTGGATTGATTCTAGATCAACAATTCACATTTCCAATTCCTTGCAGGGTTTGCAAAACCTAAGGAAACCAGTGGGAAGTGAGCAAAGCATCTTATCAGGAAACAAG
>APFE030016534.1:149994-163893 GCA_000404065.3 Pinus taeda | reverse complement strand
TGTTCTTAATAAAAAGTTAATAAAAAAATAGCTTTATTGAGATGAATTGAACAAAATTGTAATTAAAAAACACAATTCAAACTTTTCATTAAAAAATCTAGACTTATAATTCTTAAAACAATCTACTAGATTTTAGGTTAACTAATTAAAAGTGCACCAAAATTAGCTTTTTTTAATAGGATGGCTCACCTGAGATCAAATAGCGAGAGGTTCGACCCTCTATGGAAATCAAGAATGGGCCTCTAGGAGAACCTCCTCATCAAAGGAGAATTTATTGAATCATGGAGAGTCTATTCAAGCTTTGAAATTTTCCAACTTTTCTTATTCATGCTTTGAAATTTTCCAACTTTTCTTTTTCACCTTGAGGACAATCAAATCTAGCCATAAATTTTCCAACTTTTGTTTTTCACCTTGAGGACAATCAATCTAGCCAGAAAATCTCAAGGGGATCAAAAACTCTATGTTTGGATACTTAACTCTTTGAAATCAAGCTTTGAAATTTTCCAACTTATCTCTTTTTTACCTTGACGACAATCAAATCTAGCCATAAAATCACAAAGGGAGAATTAGGTATGAGAGAAAGGAAGAGAGACGAAGTACGAGAGAGCTTACTTGAGAGAGAGGAAGAGATATGGTGGGAGGGAGGGCGCGAGAGGAGAGATAGAGAGATAGAGTTGGAGGGGGAGAGTGGGAGGGAAGAATAAAAACATAGAGTGTGAGAAGTCGAGAGAGAGAGGGATTGATGAGGGAGAGATAGAGAGAGTGTGTATGTTTTGGGGTGAGATAAAGGGACACAGGAGATATGGAGAGAATGGGGAAGAGAAGGAGAGAGGAGAGAGGAATGGATATAGGAATATTAGTATAAAGGGAAACAACATAAAATCCATCGACGTCATAAACTGAGTAACTAATAATGACATAGCCAAATTGTTTGGTCTATGTCTTACCTCTGCATTCTTTAGTATTGAGGGTGATTTCTATGAGCAAACTTGTGGGGTAGCGATGGCTTCTCCTCTTTTCCCTATAGTTGCAAACTTATTCATGGAATATTTTGGTACCAAAGCTTTGGCCTCTACTTAATTCTGCCCTAAGCGATGGAAGAGATTTGTGGATGATACTTGTGTTATTTGGCCCCATGGTAGTGAGAAATTATATTTATTTCTAAACCACATTAATTACCAATCAAACCCCATAAAATTCATGATGGAGGTCGAGGTAAATGGGTTCCTTCCTTTCCTTGATATTCTCCTATCTATAATGGTTGATGGTTCTTCTTCTCACCAAGTTTATCGCAAAAAAAACTCACATGGAAATCCTCCATTCAACGACCGATCATAACCACATGCATATAACATGTATGCCAAAATTAGCAAGGAAACCATACATGAAGCTCGATATGTGCAAATAAAACTTTCTATAGTTGCTAATATCACTACCCCCTGTGCTTTCTTTCTTTTATTTGTCTTCTTTATCTAAGTCCAATGTATGCTATAGTGCTCCAAGCATGCTCTAAGAATGCTTCAATATTTCGCTAAGTGTGCAAGAGTTTGCGAGAAAGATACTAGAGAGAGAGCTCCAAGATAACATTGAAAAACATCTATGAACTCGTCGTCATAAGCATTTTTATGATTTATTCCTCTATTTCCTTGAATTTCCTTCCCATTGAATTATGTGACCTTTCATCTCCTTTTTCTCCTATTTTCCTTTCTTTTCATAAATAAAATGCCAATTTATGTCTCTTTTCCTTTCCTGTTAGCTCTGTTATGTAGCGCTTACTTTCTAATGTCAGAAAAAGGCCTGGTCTATTTGGTGGCATCTTCAAAGGAACTCACAATGGTCACTTTGTTCTTTTTCCTCCACCCCGCTTATTCCCATCCATCTCAGTTTCCCTATTTTCCTTCCTAAACCCAATAAAATAGTCCGTTTGGCCTGGAGCCCTGAGCGCAGAACCACAAACCCACCATAGAACCTCACCAATATTACCTCATGCACTCATAAACCCCTCACTAGATCCCTGCCATTAATCAGTCCCCACCAATCCAATGGCTCTCATCGAGCCCGATAAAGTGATCTCGTCGATGAGTTCCCATCATCCAATCATCTCCATAAAGATCCGACATCATTCGTTCTCATCATGCCAGCAACTTGAACAAATGATAACGCGCAACGAGAGTGGTTTTTCTCTCTCATCTATTGCTACGTGTCGATCTCTGAATGGAATCATGCGACTTTGGGTGTTTATCACTTAATGCCCGAAAGCAGTGCGATGAATACGATTACTGCCCGACCAAACCACTCCCACCCATTGAATGATCGTGCAACTCCATAACCCGATCACCGTCTGATCAGTCTGTTGAAGATCCGATGGCCTCGATTCACCCCGCTCTCACCGCGACCAATAGCCTCCGTCGAGTCATCTCCACCGTTCACTTTCTCGATCCGACGGTCCCACTTCCCTCTCATCCCGACTTTTTGTTTGCCATGAAATGCATATCCTTGACCAATCTGTTGCCCAAAGAAGGAAATGACCAGCTTACTAGTACCAGTCCCCAACAACCATATTTAACAAACAGCATGGCCAAAGAGGAAAAGGATGAAGCACAACCCAGTAACTGAATTTATCAGTTATGGAACTCCATGGGTACGAGCACTCCAACAGCCTAAAAGGACAGCACAACACTTGAACAGATCAAATTCATCCACTGAAGCAAGCAAACACATTCAGAGACTCCATCAGGTAGTTAAATGCAGTTGGTGGTCAATTATGACCCCTCCATACCTAAATGGCCAAGTGCCCTTGTAATGTAAAATCTATAAATACCAGAAGCAAGATGTAATCATTGTTGGCATTTGATGTAAGATTCAACTTCTAGAGACTATAGATATTTTGTCACTTGCAACGTCTCGTCTTCATTTTCAGCTAGTACAAGCTTCTTTTGCTATTAACTGCTCACTTTCCATTTTCCTCTATTCTAATCTTGTTCCTCATATGTCGTGTTCTTGATCTTTTGAGGTTTAGCACTAAATAATTGTCATCTTATCTCTGTGTTAGATTGTTGAATGTATCACTGAATAGGTTACTCATGTTTCTTTCTATCTAATGCGAGAGATTTGTCATCGTGTTTGTGCATTAGTAGAATACATTTACATGTTTCTTACTAGTTGCAGTCGGTGTCACATAGTCTTGTGCATTTGCTGGTGTGGTTAGTATTCTCCATATTCACCCAATACCTAAACTGTGAGCATTGGTGGTCTAAAGCCTTTTAGTCTGAGGGTGTTCACGCATGTATGGAATGAAACAAAGTAGAAGTGGTTATCTAGCTTGAACAAACCATCATTCCTTCCACTAAACCTACAACAATAGTTGAATTTATATGTTACCACGCATCTCTGAGCTAAAACCTAGCAGAGTTTCTTGGAATCCTAACATTTCCGAGTCCTTTGTCAGTTTCCCTTAGACATAAAAAACCAAATGAACACCCACTAGGATGTCTTTCCCAACATTCAGCATGGAATACATGTCCCCTTACTTTGGTCTTATTTTTTTTTACCATGGTAAATGAAAACGTCCATAGAGAATTTTAACATATATCAAAATGTTAAAATACATTCCTCTTTTGCTTCTACTATAACTTTTTGGGTCCTTAACCATATGAAAAAAAAATACAGAGTGCATTGGAGGACACTAAGGCATATATTTTAAGAAAATGAAGGAATTTTTTACAGTGGTAAGACCCTTTTAGGTTTCACTAACGAAAGGAATTTTAATATAAAGGATATAATAACTTTCATAATTTAAAAATATACATAAAATTAAGATTATAAATTTTGGAAAAATAGTTGTGCAGAAAAACAATCTATTCTCTACAACATAATGGAAACATATGCAATATATTTTAGATGAAAAATATCATATCAATGCCAAGAAGAATTAAAATTCACATAGGTAAACACAATTTCTATAAATAAAATTATATATTTGAAAATACAAACTAATTTTCCTATGTTTCATCTTTTTACACCATCTTCCAATTCATTATGCATGTACATCTAATTATCCCTCTAAGTTGACATAGTTGTTTTTTCTATGTTTGCATTGCCACCTATGCATGATGAGAGACTATCATTAGCTTGCACCCATCCATTTCCTAATGAAATGTGAGGGAGTTGGCTTTGTCCTATAAAAAGTTGCTAATCCTATACCTTATTTCAACCCCAAACAATTATGTTATGCTTATATAGGATTAACACTTTTGATTTTGATATAGTTGCAAAAGTGTCTTGGCATTGGACCAATTCCGTTTTCAAAACTAATCATCACCAAGGATAAAAGAGCATTTTTCATGAGGTTACTTCGTTGTTAATATGAAGTATTATTTATAAAAGTGTGGATTTATATAATATGTGTGTGTGAGTTACATGTATGGTTGTAAATAGAGTGATTTATTTATGTTCCAACTAAAGTCCATCTTTCCCTGTCTATTTTGTTTTCCTATGCGATTGGATCACTACTTTTCTCTTGTAGTTTTCTTTGTAACTTTAACATGGTTGAATGGGAAGAGAGAAGGAGGCACACTCAATTATAATATTTTCAAGGAGTAGATAAATGTTTGGGCTTAGTTGGAATCTAGCAATTAAATCTTTGATGTGATTTTCTAACGTACAAATTGGATTTTTGGGATAGGTTGATTGGTCCAACTATAAGTGAGTACGTGATAATATTTAAGATAGGCTTGACATGATTTATTCCTCTTAGTAGGTTATATGTTTTACTTAATCACACGTACAGTATGAAATGATATTTTTACCTATAATAGATTGTATGAATTTCCCTTTTACTTCCACTATGAATCTTGGGGATGTCATGCCATATCACACTACACTGCGCTTTAAATTCAAACGTTTCCATATTAAGTTTGAGAATAGTTGTGCTATGGTTTCTAAGGTGTGGCTTTTGAACATGAGAATTTAGATCAATACTGGATGGATACTATGGTAAGAACAACGCATTATGAAAGTTTCCAAATAAGAAGTGTTGGAGTGCTCTAAAACTTGAAAAAGAGACAATTAGGGGAGGAAAATTTTGGTTGAAATGCACACATTCATTAAAAATATTCTCATACTCTTATGTTATATTAATAAGAATTCTATAGTAAGAAGAAACTAAGGTTGTCCGCACATTTTCATGGATGGAGGAATATCATGCACATGGAGCTATTATTTAGGCATATTATGGTGAGTTAGATAAGATGACGAAGGAATAAATTTCTACCTTGATGACGTTAACTACATGAATCCTTCCGAAATAATCAAGGCACTATGTATGTTTGACAATGTTCTAGTGTAAGGTTATATGTATATTAGGAAGACATATAGGTTGCATTTTCAAAAATATATTCTTAAACTATCATTGTAAAGTAAAGTTATAGATTCCTAGGAAGTGTGTGATAAGGTTGTCCTACCGAAGTTGTGGAGCATGTTTAGTAGTGTATATAATTAAAATTATTCTTCTTGGATTATTAAACAGAATGAAAATGGAAAACAAGGATTGATGGTATTCTTTATGAGTTGATTAAATCGACATGGAACCTTCTTGTCAAAGTCATAATATTAAGGATTGAATGAGTCACAACATAAATAGTACAACCATGAAACACTAATTTTGTTCAACAAAAGTTCATTTATTACATTATATTGATGTATAGGGAGAGCATTGTGTCCTAAATATCCATGATAATATTTTTTTTTAATAAGAATTGATTATGAAAATTCCTATAATAGGTTTGGTTGTTCTTACATCATAGATATACTTTCTTAAATGGGATCTCGGTCGGGTTATTTGTCCATGGTGAAGATTCTATTTTCCAACAATTTAGCCATTATTCATATCAATGGTATTTTATTAAATAGATTTTTTTTTTAAAATATCTAATAGAAGGGTTTCCATGTTGTGTACCTTTACACAACAAATATTGTACACACTAGCTGAAATGCTGTAGATATATCCATAAATTATTCACCATTATATCGTTGCACATACATTCATATGGGAGTTGTAATAAAATGGGTCACTTCCTATACTAATCAATTCATTCTATTACCAACACAATGAAATTATGTTCACTGATTTCAGTACCAAATACATAGATATTTCTTCCTCCATCTTCTATGAAAAATTACCACATTCCAACCCTTAGGTGTGAAGGTGCTTCCAAAATTTTTCTAAGTTGTATATTTTGGTTTATTATTATTTATTATTGTAGTTCCATTCATTATATTGGAACTATTCAATCAACTTTATCTTTACCATTATGTTTTACCTATCAATGCTTTACACTATCTTATTTTTGTTAGAATAGCTCAAGACCAAGCTAGAGGAATCTCTTTTCCCATAAGAGAAGGTTGTGAAAAAAACAACATTATCGATTATACTCTCCTCAATAATTTTGCATACAAACAAATTAGTGGATGGAACTCAAGTGTTTAATTGTTCCTTGTAGTATAATTGGGGCCATGGTTAATGATCTAAATTCACTTTCGAGTCAATTTATATTAGAGACAAACTAGATTAGATGGGACACCCTTACCAGTGTATGAGGGACGATGATATTGTTGACTAACTAGGGGTTCCCCTTGACATTATTCTTTCCCTCTCCATTGTAAGGTGTACTGATGTTTGTGGGAACTTCAATATAAGATTTTGTAACAAGTTATCATTTTTTAGCAAACTTAAAACAACCCTCTATATATTCCACATTCTACATGTTAACCATAAATATTGTCTTTTTATTATTTTTATTTCTACTAAATTTAATTTCTTAAAAGAATCTTAAAATGCTTTTTATAATTTATGATATGATAAAGTAAAAATCAAATAGGAAAAATTACTTCTTATTTGTGTGTGTCTCATATTTGGGCTATTTGGAAAACATATGATAATTTAGTTACTAAATTAATAGTGGAGATAATCATCACTATTGCTATCTAGAAAACCATGCCACTTGGAGTTATCTATTATTAGTCTATAAAGAGGAAAGTTTTCAAGTTTGGGAGATGCTTTTATATATTGGATTGTTAATCAATACAAAGAAGACCAACTCTTAACCAAGTAAAAAAAATTAAATCATACTCCAAATCCAATGTAAATTATAAATTTATGTTTTAAATATTTTTCTTTTATTTAATTCCTAAATAAGTTATACATTAAAATTGTCCATATTATCATTAAACTTTTTTATTAAAAACACTTTATTAATTAATCTATTTTTTTACTAAATTAGTGAAGTGGGTTAATAAAGGATAACCTTAACTTTTTTTTGATGTTCTTTTAAATTAAGAAAAAAAAATTGTTAGTATTAGTTCTATTATGAATTTTTGCAAAAAAAAAATAATATAATCAATTAAAAAAAAGAAAAAAAAATTGGACCAAATTCTAAGTTTTTCTTCCTATGAAAAGAAACTTGTCCTCTCATTATAAATAAATTGTCTTCTCACTATAAATAAATAAATACATTATGTAAATACACAATTTTCATCTACATTCTCCGTGGATCTACCTAGATCCATATTGGGCCATCTTAATACAAAAAAAAACATATGAGTGTATACCAAAGTATACAATGAGTCTAGTTCATCAAAAATATACAAAGAAAACATATTCTTGATTTAAATAGTCACTCTGTGATGAGAATATGCCCCAAATAATAATCAATGATAATAATCATACAAAATGGTTGTTTGAATAGCAATATATATATATATATATATATATATATATATTATATATATAATATATAGAGATAGAGAGAGAGAGAGAGAGAGAGAGAGAGAGAGGGGGGTGCCCATCCACAAAGGGTCTATGAAAAGAGTGGAACTGTTCAGTGTCGTGAAAACATGGCTACTCGTGTAAACATGGCTACATGTGTAAGTTGTAAAAAGATAATATGATATATTGAATGTCTTCCACAATATCAACCAGTAATAAATTCCAAGGAAATTTAGTCTTGTTTAGCCATTTAACAACAACCAAAGACTCCCCAAAGTACTAAAAATGTGAAAATCCATTTTCAAAAACAAAAAAGATAAGAGCACTACAAGCATGAACCTCAAATTAATTGTTTAACCCCCAACCCAAACCCATCTTAACATCAAAGATATGATTTTCGTTTAGGTGATGAAAAAATCCCCCACCATAGGTGGTTTTATTGTCTTGAGATGCATCGTTAAAAAATCCCTATGGTCTCGATGGATTAGGATCTTAAATGAAAATAGGCCTACCAAGTTGGGAGAACCATGTCTTCAAAAAATGTGAAAAAATTGCCAAACCCTCAACTGAATTTCTTTTCTGGGTACGAAGGACAGTCCAAGAAAATCGCCTATTTCATGCTATCCAAATACCTCAAAGATCCCATGCACCTTTCTAGCCCTGTCTCCATAGGGTAGTGCGGGCAAGGGCATTAGTATGTGTCAAGAGCGTAATCTTGTGGTCCATCATAAAATAAATAAGAGGTAGAGGGAGAACGCGTTCCTCCAGAAATCCAGGCCACGAAGCATAACCAATGCTTAAACTATAGCCATTACCAACCCTCCATACTAAACCAAAATCCATCAAATCGAAGGAGTGAAGGAGAATTGCGTGCGAGATCACAAATATATTATGTGTCAGCTTGATAAGATAGCACTCCTAGTCCTCTCGAGACAATGCAGCAGCATATTTTTGAATAATCACTATTGTCCCGAGAGTTTGGGTGAATAGGAATCTACATGCACTTTTTGCAATAGGGAATTTTGAGAATAAGAAAATATTTTTGAGGCCCCATCCCCAAAGGTGCTCGAAATAACCAACCTACTCCAACGAACACAAGGAAAGACAAAATGTTCCATGGATCCTGCCCACAGAAATTTGGAAAACAACCTCTTGATTTTCTCCAAGGTTTCCCTAGAAATATAAGTTAAGCACATGCAAAAAAACTCGTAATCCTTCCAATACTATTTTAACCAGTACTTGTCTTCCTACCGTAGACAAAAACCGAAAAGATGAAACATTTAAACTTTTCTAGAACTTAACCAATAGCTAATGCTAGTTAGCTTTAAGATAACTATTTGACTTTAAGTGGAAACTGATATAGTTGAACCCAATATGAAGGTCCAATATTTCATAACGGAAAATGGATCGAATATAGACAATCTCTTTCTCCTCAAAATTTTGTACAGTAATGGAGGGCTTCCTGACATTGATCACCATCCGTGTCTCAACAAAAAATAATCTCATAATCTTAGCCAATATAGTTATATCACAACCTGATTCATTGCAATAAAGAGGGATGTCATCAACTAAAATAAGGTGTGTGATGGACAAGCGCTGAGCAACAACCACACCCAGAAATTCCCTTCAATGAGGCGCATCTTTGATCATAAGAGTAAGACCCTTGGAAGCAAAAATAAATAAAATGGGGGATAAATGGCATCCCTAATGAAGACCACCATGTCCTTGAAAAAAATGAGAGGTAGAGCCATTGATGTGGATTGCAAAGGCGACAGAGGTTAATCACCCCATAATCTAATTTGTGAAATGAATATCAAAGCCCACCTACATAAGAAGGAAAATAAAGGACCAATTGACTCTTTTATATGCCTTAGAAAAGTCAATCTTGAAAACCAAACCCTTCAATTTCAACAACTTTATACTATGTAGTCACTCGCTCGCCACTCCAATGGCTTCATGAATTTGACACCCTTCAAAAAGCCTGAATTGTTCTTGAGATATGACCTTCCAGAGGATAGGCTTGATACTTCAGGAAATGACCTTTGAGATGACTTTATAAACACAACTTTAGAAAGGGATATGGGCGTCAAATCCTCAAAAGATGCACCATCTTCAACCTTTGGAATGAGGGTAACAAAAGTCAAGTTAAAAGTGGGGAGGATCTACCCATAGTGGGGAGTCTTGTTCACAACCACAAGAAGGCGAGACACAATAAAATCAAAGAAAGAAGTAGAGAATTATTATCCCAGCCATTCAAACCTGAACTCTTGCTTTTGTGTAAGCTAGAAAGGATCGCTTTAAGCTCAACTTCTCATACATCCCCCATTAGGTTCTAGTTTTCAACATCATCCACAAAGCTCGAAACTAATTGTGCGACCCTAATAATCTCAACAATGTTAATCCCTTGGGTCTCTTGAAAGATACCCCTAAAGTGATTCACCCCAATATTAGTAAGCCTATTAAAATTTGATACCTCACACCCCTCCTCATCGAGAGTCCCCGATTGTGCTTTGTAATTTCCTACCCTTAGAATGGCATGGAAAAATTTTGTGTTTTCATTGCCATTGTCCAACCAAATGACCCTACTTTTGAGCCTCCATGTCTCTTTCTTCTACACTAAGATATCCTTCTACGTGGATGCAAGTTTGTGATAAGAATAATGCGGCTCCTATGATTGAAAACCTTCAACCTCCAACTTAGAAAAAGCCTTGATCTTTTTTTCAACCATGAATAGATCTTCTTCCTCCCTTCCTCTCATACACACCACCCAATCTTTAACCACACCTTTGATATGTTTAAGTTTGTGGGAAATTGTCCTACAACATATACACCTCTACAACTATAAAGACTAGAATTGTGGTTAACAAGCTCTTAAAAAGCCTCATCATTTAACCAATGAGCATTCAATTTAAAAGGAATCATCTACAGAGGCAGAGGATTTGCCCTGACTTGAAAAGTCGATGGCATCAGAGAAAAAAAAATTCAAAAAATCTTGTAGAGGTAGTGTTTGAATCATGTTTTTGATGATGGAAATGGACTCGACCCCATCCAAAACTTCTCTAGCACCAAAAATCTTGAAGTTTGACAACTATAACTTGGATTTACAAAAACAAATCTTGAAGTTTGACAGGTATAACTTAGATTTACAAAAACCCCAACGAGATTCAAACTTTCAGGGAAAAAAGCAATCTAGTTAAACTACAACAATTATTACAAAATCTAATAAAAGACAACTATTGCAATCTAATTTCATCCATAAAAAATTGATAAGCCTCTTCGAAACTTGATCCTCCAACAATCTTTGGTTCAATTAAAGGACAGGTATTGAGTTTATGAGAAAAATATTTCCAAAATGCATCCATCCTCGCTTAACAATAACTATGTTTAAATCAAATTTTTTTATACTAAAAATAAATTTAGTACCATCCAAAAAAACCCTTCCTCACTTAAAATCTTCAAGCTCCATAGCTTTAACCCACGTTAAATCTTAACTTCATTAAATTTATCCCTCCCTGACTATATTTCAATTGATACCTGGTGGGCATGAATTTTAAGAAAAACTTGAAAACTTTATACCTAGTGGCGATGAATTTTAAGTAAAACTTGAATTTTAAATTTGACCAATTTTGGCAGCTTCTGGGAATCCCAATCGATGGATGCTTCCCGGAAGCCGGGCTCATACGATCTGCTCGCATTCCTTTTGGTAAGGCGTCATGACCAAATAACGCTGTCAATGTACAGTTGTACGCTAAGATGATATGTTCGGTGCCTACAACACGCGGATGAACTGGTCGACGTTCCCTTCCTCATTACACGAAATACCGTATTGAATAAGAAACTCGAATCCCTCATTCCCCGAAGGTGACCTCGCGGCAATACCTATATATATTATATCATGCTCTTTGCTACCCTTCACAACAACTCTCTCTCAATTATCTTCTTCGACAAACCTCTTCATTTTATTTGTGAGGAAGGGAAAAGATCGGCTCCATACACTTTCTCTGACACAGATTTGCACTAGTATCTTTTGAGAACGGCTGCTTTTGAAAATATGGGTGGATTCAATACGCTTCTCTGCACTTTTTTGGTGTTGGCATTGATAAGCTCAGCCTCTCCCGCACGGGCACCAGCCCCGTCCCCCATTGCAGCAGCTCCCAAGGCGTCGCCAGTTCAATCCCCAGCAGCGCCATCGCTCGCTTTGCCCGCTCCTACGACTTCCCCAACTGTTTCTTCTCCCGCCTCTGCTCCTTTTAAAGCGGCCACCCAGCCAAGCTCAGCCTCCTCTCCCACTTCTCAAACTCTAGCATCTAGCCCTTTGCCTCAAGGCCCCGACACCGCTTCGCCACCGAACGCCAGCAGTGGCGCTGTTTCTTGTTGGGGATTTTTCTGATAAAATCCCAAAAACAAACAATATTCATGCACACAGAGGCAACGCTCTGTTTCCTCTACTCCAGGATCATTTGTGCACAAGGAAGCTTAAAAAATTTACTGAACAGAGTATTGCACCACCATAAAAGATTTCTATTCATTAAAATAAATTTACTGAGACATATTCATCCTCTTTCACTCAGAGAGATTCACCAAAACATTACAAAAGAAATTACTCTGTCTCCTTTGAAATTTTACACCACTGTGTGTAAAAAAATTTCATTTACATTCACTGCTGTGTCAAAAACAAAAATTACAGTGATTTATAGTTTTACCTTTTCAATGTTGTGTGAAACAATTCATGGTTTTACATACAAAACTCCTCTGGTTTTCTTTTTTCACCTCTCGGCCTTCTCCTGCACTGTTGTGCATTCTTTTCATTTCTTACATTACAAAAAAAACTTTACACTGCTGCGTTTCATACCAAAAAAAAATTCTGTCTCAACCCCTTTTTTTTACGAGCTGTGTGTTTTACATTACTTAGTCTTCATTCGCTGCTACGAGCCAACTCTCCTCACCGTGTGCGATACTAAAATTAGGAGTCAACGCTCATACGATTCATATGGAAAATAATAAAACTTACATACCGTAAATACGCCCATACTTCTGTAAAAAGAAATATTACGTGCCGTAAGAAAAACATTAAATGCATTACCTAAAAACCATGTCATTACATTAACATAGGGTATGGTCCATAGTATTACTCCACACTGCATTTAATTTTATCAGGCCCCGTATGCACCTTGGAGAATTAAACGGCGGAGAACCTTCCTTGCAATCGAACGGCGGAGGATGGAGGACCAGATCGGGCGAGTATCGGGTGCCCAGTTTTTACCGACATTTATCGTCCGATAAATGTCAGAGGGTGATGTCACCCCAATCCACGTGTCTGCTCCAAATCTTATCAGAGTGCCTTAGTACGGAAACTACCTTTAACAAAAAGCGGTGCGATATGGTTTCTGGTGGTTTATGGTATTGCAATAATGGTTTCGGGGGTTGGACGGCAGCGTTGAAATTATATTTTCAACACTCCCCTTTAATTTCAACTGCTGGGCATTTAGTCATACCCAGACACTTCCTCAAAAATTCAAAGCTTTTCTGATCCAGTGGCTTTGTCAAAATGTCTGCAACCTGTTCTTGAGTCCTGCAATGTTCTAGGATGATTTCTCCATTGTTCACCAATTCTCTGATGTAGTGAAACCTTGTATCAATGTGTTTCGTTCTCTTATGAAACACTGAATTCTTTGACAATGCAATAGCTGAGCTATTGTCGCAAAAAATCATTGTCGCTTTTCCCTGCTCTTGGCCTAAGCTCCTCAACATCCTTCTCATCCAAACTGCTTGACATGCTGCTGCTGTAGCAGCCACATATTCAGCCTCTGCTGTAGACAATGCTACAATGGAATGCTTCTTAGATGCCCATGAAATGGCTCCTGAACCCATATGAAAAGCATAACCGGAAGTGCTCTTCCGGTCATCAACACTTCCAGCCCAATCACTATCTGTGTATCCAACCAAATCTGAATGTTCTGAGACACTATATAAAATTCCAAACATTTTGGTACCTTTAACATACCTCAAAATTCTTTTTGTCGCCTGCCAATGTGCCTCCTTTGGCCTCTCCATGAATCTGGAAATTAAACTAACAGCATACATAATGTCAGGCCTAGTTGCTGTTAAATACATAAGGCTGCCTACAATACTCT
>APFE030016534.1:132537-149984 GCA_000404065.3 Pinus taeda | reverse complement strand
AAATATCATCTGATCCGACATCATGTTGAGGCCAAAACAATCCATCTCCATCATTTTTCCACAAATGAGCAAATTGCAAACATCTTCACCAAAGCGCTTCGAAGAGAAAAGCTTGAAAGATTCAGAACGATGCTTGGACTCACCAACATCCCTTCAAATTAAGGGGGGGAATGTTAACACCTAATCCTTAGCGATTGGGAGAATTGAATGTGAACAGTCATCAAGAAGATGAACTGAACGATCACATTCATGTATATAATAGATAGCTACCTAATGGAATAAATGAATCAGTTTTTCTAGATTTACTCCTGGCCTGACATATATGTTCACCAGCCCCAAGGATATGAAGAAGCAGAAAATGAACACAAAGTCTACAAACTGAAAAAGGCTCTTTATGGGCTTAAAGAAGCTCCAAGAGCATGGTACCATAGAATTGACACTTATTTTTTGAAAAAAGAGTTTAATAGATGTGCAAATGAACACACATTATATATCAAGTGAAATGCTAATGATATAATAATTATGTTCTTATATGTAGATGAATTGATATACACCTGTTCAAGTGATTTGTTAGTGGAAGAGTTCAAGGAGGCTATGATGACTGAATTTGAAATGACTAATTTGGGTTTGCTCCATTATTTTCTTGGCATAGAAGTGACACAAATGAATGATGGAATTTTTTTTCACAAGAAAAATATGTTTCAAATCTTCTTAAAAAATGGAAAATGGGAAATTGTAAACCCATGACACACCCATGAATACAAATGAAAATTTTTCTGTAGAATATGGAGCTGAAAAGGTAGATGCTCAATCCTATAGGAGTTTGGTAGGAAGTATTTTGTATCTTACTACCACTAGGCCTGATATTATGCATGCAGTAGGCTTGATTTCTAGATTCATGCAAAGTCCAAGTAAGATTCATTTTGGAGCAGCGAAAATAATATTGAGGTATGTCTGTGAAACAAGAAATTATGGAATTTGGTATACTTCATCAAATAATTTTGGGTTGGTTGGTTATACAGATAGTGACTGGGCTAGATCTTTTGATGATAGAAAATCACTTCAAGTGATGTATTCAGCCTTGGATCAGCTGCAGTATTATGGTGTTCAAAGAAAAAACCAACTATTCCATTGTCTTCTACAGAGGCAGAGTATATTGCAGCAACGACAACAACATTTGAAGCAATTTGGTTGGAAAAAGTATTGATAAATCTAAAACAAGAACCAAAATATGCCACGACTATTTACTGTGATAACTTGTCTACCATTGCCAACTAAAAATCCTTTCTTTCATAATCGCACAAAAGACATTGATATCAAATATCATTTCATAAGAGACTATGTGGCAAAAGGATAAATTCAAATAAAGTTTTGTACAAAAAATGAACAGCTTGCAAATATATTTACCAAAACACTACCTAAAGGGAAGTTTGAATACTTAAGGGATATGCTTGGAATCACCTCATTAAGAATTAAGGGGAGTGTTGAGGATAACGCTTAAAATAAAGCTATCTAATCACTAACAAATTAGCCAACAAATTTTGTGCTCTGAGTTATCAGAATTAGGATAGCAAATTTATAGATGTAATCAGTTACCATTTAGCAAATTATTAGGGATAATAGATTAGTTAGATAATGGATAATGAAATTATAAATATGTGGGCTATATAATAATGTATTTATTGATCCTATGAAGATATGAGATTCCAATGAGAGTTCAACTCGTGGATTGAGAATCAGTCTTCTCTTATTTTTGTTCATTAGTTTTGTTTATGTTTTCATATGCATGCTCTTGCTATATTTAACATACATATGAAAACATAAATGAAACTAATCAACAAAAATAAGAGAAGACTGATTCTCAATCCATAAGCTGAACTCTCATTGGAATCTCATATCTTTATAGGATCAATGAATACATTATCATATAGCCCAAATATTTCTAATTTCATTATCCATTATCTGAATAATCTATTGTCCCTAATAATTTCCTGAATGATAACTAACTACATCTATAAATTTGCTGTCATAATTCTGATAACTCAGAACACAAAATTTGCTGGCTAATTTGTTAACAATTACATAGCTTTATTTTAAGAATTACCCTCAACACTTCCCCCTAATTCTTAATGAGGTGATTCCAAGCATATCCCTTAAGTATCCGAACTTCCCTTTAGGTAGTGCTTTGGTAAATATATCTGCAAGTTGTTTATTTGTTGTACAAAATCTTATTTGAATTTCTCCTTTTGCCACATAGTCTCTTATGAAATGATATTTGATATCAATGTGTTTGGTGCAATTATGAAACACTGGATTTTTAGTTATGGCAATGGTAGACAGGTTATCACAGTAAATAGTTGTGGCATATTTTGGGTCTTGTTTTAGATCTATCAATACTTTCTTCAACAAAATTGCTTCACATGTTGCTGTTGCTATTGTAATATACTCTACCTCTATAGAAGACAATGAAATAGTTGGTTTCTTCTTTGAACACCTTAATACTGCACCTGATCCAAGGCTGAATAGATAACCTGGAGTGTTTTTTCTATCGTTAAAAGATCCAGCCCAGTCATTATCTGTATCACTAACCAACCCAAAATTATTTGATGAAATATAACAAATTCCATAATTTTTTGTTCCACAGACATACCTCAAAATTCTTTTTGCTGCCCCAAAATGAATCTTACTTGGACTTTGCATGCATCTGGAAATCAAGCCTACTGCATGCATAATATAAGGCCTAGTGGTAGTAAGATACAAAAGACTTCCTACCAGACTCCTATAGGATTGAGCATCTACTTTTTCAGCTCCATCTTCTACAGAAAATTTTCCATTTGTATTCATGGGTGTGCTTATAGGTTTACAATTTCCCATTTTCCATTTTTTAAAAATATTTGAAACATATTTTTCTTGTGAAATAAAAATTCCATCTTTCATTTGTGTCACTTCTATGCCATGAAAATAATGGAGCAAACCCAAATAAGTCATTTCAAATTTAGTCATCATAGCTTCCTTGAACTCTTCCACTAACAAATCACTTGAAGATGTGTATGTCAAGTCATCTACATATAAGCACACAATTATTATATCATTACCATTTGACTTGATATATAATGTGTGTTCATTTTCACTTCTATTAAACCCCTTTTCCAAAAAGTAAGTGCCAATTCTGTTGTACCATGCTCTTGGAGCTTCTTTAAGCCCATAAAGAGCCTTTTTTAGTTTTTAGACTTTGTGTTCATTTTTTGCTTACTCATATCCTTGAGGCTGGTGAACATATACATCTTTGTTCAACTCACCATTTAGAAATGTCGATTTAACACCAAATTGATAAACTAACCATTTATATTGTGCCGCTAATGCGAAAACAGTTTTGAATGTATCAAATCTTGAAACAAGAGCATATGTTTCATTGTAGTCAATACCTAGTTGTTGAGCATATCCCTTTGCTACTATCCTTGCTTTGTGCCTTTTTATTGATCCATCAGCTCCATACTTGGTTTTATACAACTATTTCAATCCAATGACTTCATTTTCAATAGGAGGATCCACAAGCTCCCATGTTGCATTTTTTTTAATCGTTTCCATCTCTTCATCCATTGCTTTGCACGAAACTAACTCTTTTACTGCATTTCCAAAACATCTTGGTTCTGCTTCAATCTAAGACATTAAAGCAAAATTAGCATAACCATAAATTTCATTTAAATATTTTGTCCTTTTTGGAGGAGGACTTGGACTTGATACAGGACTTGGAGTAGCAGAAGATGATAGAGTGGATGTGGCCTATGAAGTATTTTGATCACTGGATGGATTTGCAGAAACAAAAGATTCATATTCTTGTACAACAATACTTGGAGTTTCTTGTTGCACATCATGATTCCACTGCCATTCTTCTTTCTCATCAAATAACACATCACGGCTAATCATTAATTTTTTCAGTTTGTAGATTGTACAATCTATAACCATTGGTTTCCTCACAATATCTAATAAAAATGCATTTCACACTTTTATCATCAAGCTTTTTTCTCTTTTTAGTAGGAACATGAGCATAGGCAATGCAACCGAAGACCCTTAAATGAGAAATATTGGGTTTTCTTCCACACCATGCTTCATAAGGGGTAATATTTTGCACACTCCTTGTTGGGAATCTATTAAGTAGATAAACATATGTAGCTATAGCTTCAGCCCAAAAAATTTTTGGAAGGTTTTTACCTTTCATCATGCTCCTAGCCATCTCAATAATTGTTCTATTCTTATGTTCTGCAATGCCATTCTATTATGGAGTATAACTAGCTGTCAATTGCCTTTGAATTCCATTAATTTTGCAATAAGAATCAAACTTATTAGAAGTGAATTCTCCCCCTCTATCTATACATAATGTTTTTATACAGTAACCACTTTGCTTTTCCACAAGAGTTTTAAATTGTTGAAATATTACAAATGCATCATATTCTTCTTTAATGAAATATACCCATGTTCTTCTACTAAAATCATCCACAAAAATAATGATATACTTATTTTTGTTGAGAGACAAGGTTTGCATAGGACCACATATATCTACATGCACTAGTTCCAATGGTTTACTTGCTCTCCATGATTTTCCTACTAAAAATGAATCTCTATGTTGCTTACCAAGAATACCATCCTTCACAGACTTTATCAGTGGAACCAATAAGTGGTAAAATTTTGACCAGTTGTTTGTTATATAAAAATTTCAAGCCTTTCGTATTCAAATGTCCATACCTTATGTGCCATAGCGAGGAACTATCATCATAAGCAACATTTAATGTTGTACTTGCTTCACAAGGGATAATGAAAGCAAAAATTTTGTTTTGCAACATATTAGTCTTAGCAATAATTTTAGTGTGATTATTTTTATCATAGATTATGCATTGCTTGTCCTTGAAAACAATTAAATATCCCTTTTCAAGGAGCTGCCCCACACTCAACAAATTATGTGCTAGACGAGGAACATATAAAACATCATTAATCTGCTTTAGTTTTCCTTGTTTTGTCTTCACAGCAATTGTTCCCTTACCTTTAGCTTCAAATGGCTTGTCATCTCCCCATAGTACATCAGATTTTGTAGATTCATCTATCTCTACAAAGCCATCTTTGTTTCCGGTCATGTGATTGTTGCAACCACTATACATAAGCCACACCTCTTTGGAAACATTATTAGTTGAATTAGAAGCCAAGAACAAAGTGCCAACCTCTTCTTTTTCTTCAGAAAAATGAACTTGTTGTGTTTGTTTTTTCCAACAATTTCTTTCATAATGGCCAAATCTTTTACATAAAAAACACTGAACTTGGGATTTATTAAATCTTTTACCTCCATCACTGTCATCATTACCTCTTCCTTTGTTGTATGCAGACTCGGTATGTTTTTCCTCTCCCTCTTCCTCTTCCTCTTCCAAAAGTGTTCTGGCTTTTTTCATGAGAGGAACTACTTTTGTCTTGGAAAATATTCCTCTTGCTTAAAAAGCTTACTCAATAGATTTTTCAAAAGATCTATTGATTCTTTGCTCTTGAGATTGAAGAGACCCCATTAGCTCATTCACAAACAACTGAGTTAAATCTTTAGACTCCTCAATAGCTACAAAAACCCCATCAATTTTACAGGAAAACTTCTTAAAATTTTTTGAACAATTTTTTGATCTTTTAAATCTTCTCCATAAGACCTAATTTCATTCAAGATCCCATAACTCTAGTGAGAAAATCTTGAATAAATTCAGAGTTTTGCATGCATAAGGTTTCAAATTCTCTTCTTAATGGCTGCAACTTAACAATTCTTACCTTATCGGTTCCTTGATGTGCTTGCTGCAAAGCATCCGAAACCTCCTTTGATTTTGTTACTCCAACTATTCTCAGAAAAATAGAATCGTGCACTACTTGTTGGATTAGGAAGAGAGCCTTTGAATCTTTCTTACAATTTTCCTTTCGCTGGTTTCTTTGGTCTTGAGTCCAACGGGCAAGTGTGTGAGCATCTAGTTCTGTATATCCATTCTCTACTAAATCCCACAAATCTTGTGAGAGAAACAATGTTCTCATCTTAATGCTCCAAAAACCAAAGTTCTCATCTTTAAACATTGGTATTTGTGGCTAAGAAATATTCATATTGTTGGCCATTTCTGCTAAGGGTTGAGCACTCCAACCAATAACTTGAATCTGCACAGGCTTCATAAAATTATGAAAATTGTTGCAAATGAGTTTCACAAACTTTTGAAGCCTCATGCCAATAACACACTTTACATATAAATCAACTCTCTTAACCTAGCTCTAATACCAAACACCCTTTCTCTCATATAAACTGATACTCTCCATATTTTGTAAACCAGCAAAACACTAAACAAAAATTATTTTATAAATGAACTAAATAAACACTATATGATATTCGTGAAAGACCACATATAAACCAAATGTATGTCTAAACCGTAATAATAATATAAATAATAACAACGCAATATATTTGACATTACCTGATGGCCGCAAAATCCCATCAGAGGAATATATGAGATAAATATACATTTCAGCTCTTGCGATGTGTTGGTTACGAATTTTTTTTAGTCGCATAATGCTTCTTGATCAGTTCTGGGACTCCCAGAGTCCCCCCAAACACTTCTGGGATCGTGATGCTTCATTCCTAACTTCCCAGGAGTGTTTGAGGGAACTCCAAGAGACCTGAACATGAATCTATAATCTTCTGATCAGCTCATATCATCTCCGCCACAATCGGCTCAGCAAGGATTTGATTTTCTTATAGAGAGGATGGTTATGGAATCCTCATGGCGATATCGACAATATATTCTGCTTAACCCAAGTGTTATGTTCGACATAAATGCTGTCCACCGAAAAGAGAATCTGTTCTTTGAAATCTGTTTCCACAAAATTTCAAGGCCACATCACCGTACGCTGGCTGTTCCTGTTGCCATCCTCATGCAGATTCTTCGGTTCAGGGGTCAATTCTAAACGTCAGGAGAGGGGTCCATTCTGAACGTCAAATCTTGAATCTGTAATCAAAACATGAAAATGCTAGTCAAATATGGGAATCTGCAATACACATAAGTTCAAAAATCCTCTCCTAATTATACTATTCTACATTTTCATTAGATTCCATTATTCCGAAAATACAAAGCACCCATGCCCTGCACGAGACATTATTCGAGATAAATGTTGTGCACTGAAAAGAGAATCTCTTCTATGGATTCTGTTTCCACAAAATTGCAAGCCCGCACGTACAATTGCTGGTCCTGCCGTTATATTAACGGGTATTTCATTACATTCCATTGTTCTCAAAAATGCAGGGCCGTCCGACCGTTTAAAAGTGAGAGATATCTTTAATAGTAGTGTAAAATGTTTTTCAAGTTTTAAGATTTTAAATGTTTGAAGTCTTTTTCTATAAGATTGAAGTCATTTAACTATTTAAAAGCAAAATTCAAACACTCGTCAAATTTTTTAAAAAATATTCAGATTCCTCTCCAAACAAATTTACTCCCTCCCCCAACTTCTATCTATAAAATACATGATAGCCCATTTGTTGACTCGACTTACTTGTATCATACGGAAACGACTGGACAGACAGAACAAAAGTATCTTCCAAAGCCTCTACTAGATACCCGAGTATTTCGCAATCTCTGTATTCGGTCCCTATTGTCCCTTAACATCCATATCTCGTAAGATCTCTTTCTCCCGTCTCTGCCTGGAATTTCTTTCTTTGGCCATAGCTTGGAAGCGACAAGCAGCCTCGCAACACCATAGGGAGCCTGATTCTCAATCGAACAAATTCAAATTTGACAAAACTGAACAACTTCACTATCTATCTAATTAGTATCTGTAGTGCCAATACAAATATTCTTGCCTATGCATATGCATATGCTTATGCTGGTCCATATTAAGAAAATTAGGCAACAGTTCCGAGATTTAATGCTTATAAACGGAGCATCTGTTTTACCGCATACCGCATAGTTTTTAGGTAATCAAGGGCAGTTCTGCTTAGCACTGTAATATAAATCAAATAGTGGATAAATCTAAATAAGTATAAATTTATATTAAAAAAATATAAAAAATTATTTAGAATACATCTTACATTATTAATAATTCGAGATTAAATAATAATTAATACTTTATATTTTTTTTTTCAGAAGAAAAAAGCGAGATATATTATATTGAGATCATATAATTTCAGATGTGAGGGACATCCATATTGTCCTATACATATGTGCATATAACTGTGCATATAACAAAATTTTGTCCAGTTCTAATGATGCATATATCAGATTCTATGACATTCATAATGCAGAAATAGGATCTTCTCTACATAGAGAGAGTATCAGAGATGATGTGTGGTTCATGTAGGTCCATAAAACATGTGCCAATCAGTCAATATGTTGTCATAAATGGACGATGTAGGCATGACGGAGTCGGTGAATATGTGTGCATTCCGCCATTTCCAAACGGCCCATAGCAGGATGAGGATGAGATAACGTCTATTCTCGGACTGTTTGCTCCACCATATAAGGGCTGCACTAGGAGAGAGAAAATCAGTCAGTTGAAAATCAAAGATGTTTGATAATACATACCAGGTCTGCTGGATGATTGGGCATTTGATGAACATGTGGAGGTTTGTTTCTTCTTTTGATTTACACATAGTGCATCTGCTGGGTCCATGCCAATATCTTTTCCTGAGGTTGTCCCATGATAAATTCTTGTTGTAGAAAACAAGCCAGGCAAAGTGTATGATCTTCGGAGGACATTTTGCCTTCCAAAAAATATAGGGGAAGATTGGAGGCTGATATGGAGTTCTGTTGTTTATCAAGTGAGAGTAGATATCTTTGACAAAAACAGGTCTTTGAAAAAAACTAACAGTCCATAATAATTGATCTTTGACTCCATATCGATGGATAGCACTGCCATTTAGCTGATCTGTGATGGATTTCCATATCCTATCCCATATGTCCTGTAGATTGAGGTCGCGCCCATTCTTCCACACAGGTGTGGATCCATGCCAATCATTGATGAGTTTGTCCCACGTGTATATTCCTTGTCTCTGTAGCTGTGTGATGAGGCCCATTGGAAGATTAATGTCAGACTGATTACATATTAATGGGTCGATGCCAATATGAACGCTGCTGCCAGAATATAATCGCCATCTCAGCCTGGATAAGAAGAAGGGTTCAATTTTGCGCATGCTGTTCCAAATAGGGGAACCAGATCGGGGGCCAATGATTCCACGCCGATACCAGAATTCCACTGGTTTTCCTTTTAAATATCTGATGCGGATAATTTTACCCCATGGGGATGGAGCGTATGTTCCCCTCCATAGTGATCGGCAGAGAAGCGCTCGTCCAAAGATGCGTAAGTTCATAATGCCCCAGCCGCCTTGCCGTTTTGGAATTGATATGTGGTCCAGCTTTGCAAGATGCATCTTTTGTTGCTTTGTGTGTCCTCCCCATATGAAAGAAGCAGTGATTCGATTGATGCGATTAATAGTACTGGTGGGCAAATAGAACAGATGTGCCCAGTATACAGACATGTGGGTCAATACCGCCTTTGTGAGGGTGACTCGTCCTGCCAAAGATAGAGCTCGAAATTCCCAAGATGTGATTTTTTTATAATAGCGCCCAATTAGCCAGTCCCAATCAGAAGCGGTATACCTGTGTGTTTTCAGATGGAAGCCTAGATATGAGATGCCTGATTGCAAAGATTGTGTCTGGACGCCAAACATATCTGCGATGTCCTGAATCAGTTCAGTGCGCTCGCCATGGAAATATAAGATGGATTTATGGTTATTGATAGAGAGGCCCGTGGCTTTTTGAAATCTGTTGAGTATCTCAAGTATACATACCCATGAAGATCGTTGTAGCATGGCACATATAAGGACATCGTCGACGAATAAATTATGGGACAGAGATATTTGCCTGCAGATATTGATGGGGATGCATCTCAGGTCGGCCACGGCCCTGTTAATGTGAAGGCTGAGAGTATTCATGGCGAGGATGAATATAATGGGGGCAAGCGGACACCCCTGTCGAAGGCCTCTGCCGGCATGGAAGAATGGAGAGGGGATCCCGTTGATGTTGATAGCGTATTTGACGCCCTCAATACACACCATGATCCAGGATATCATTTCCTTGGGAAGACCGATCTTAACTAGGAGGCAGCGGATAAAGCCCCAATCCAGGCAATCGTATGCCTTTTTAAGGTCGATTTTAAGAATGGCCCCATCAATATTCTTGGAGAACATCGAGAAGATGCATTCCTGTGTAGATGCTACAGCGTCCAGGATGTTACGCCCCTTCAGAAAGGCATGTTGATGAAAAGATAAATGGACGGCCAGAGTACCTTTGATGCGCTTCGCGATGATCTTTGATATAATTTTAAAGGAAATGTTGCACAGAGATATCGGTCGAAAGTCAGAGAAGGTGTCGGCATCTCTCTTTTTGGGGATGAGAGCAATGAGAGTAGATGTAGATTGAGTATGGATGAAGCCGTTGATGCGAGAATCCTCAATCATCTTGAGAAGTTCGAGTTTGATGAGGTCAAAAAAGTGCAAAAAGAATTCAATGGTCCATCCGTCAGGACCAAGACATTTGTCCTTGCTGAAGGCCTTAAGAATTCTATGAAGCTCATCTTCAGTGACCGGCAAAAATATTTCGTCATTGATGGAGTCATCAAACATGACTGGAAAAATGTCTGTTCCCCATAATATATCATGTATATCACTTCCCGGTCCGCGGCTATATTGATTTTTAAAATGAGTAAGTGCAGCATAAGTGATGTCCTGTTGAGAGGTGAAATGACCATTTGCACCATCCTGAATTTTCCATATGGAGTTAATCTCACGTCTATGATTGGCATATTTGCGAAAGAATTTAGTATTGCAGTCCCCCAAGTTCATCCATAGAGCCCTGCTTTTAAGACGTCAAGATGATTCCTGTGTTTCTAAAAGCCGGATTTTTTTTCCGTGAGAGATCAGCGATCTTGCATTTATGTTGGAGAGTCATAGAATTAGGATCATGCGATGATAGGATATGATCCAGATCATGCTGGATCCTGGAGAGCTCAGAACTGTCGTGCTTTTTTTTCTCTATTTGCCAGGACCGGATAATGGGCCGGACAAAATCCATGCGTTCACGAAGAGAGGGGCCATGGGCACAAGATGCCGATTGATGCCACGCAGCAGTGACGGTGTTATTGAATTCAGGGTCACTGAGATAGGTATGATCAAATTTAAAAGAGTAGGACCTTCGTGTGAGATGTTGACGCCAAGTAAAGAAAAGCGGCCCATGGTCAGATATAGAATGATGCCCAATGGAGAATACAGGCATTCCCAATGAATCAATGATGTCGGACATCATAATGACCCTGTCAATGCGCTTGGCGATGAATGCCGCGCCAGTCCGCCCGTTCTGCCATGAATGAGTCAATGGGGAAGGTTCAATATCAATGAGATTCCGAATGATAAGTTGGGAACGGATATAATCTGATATGGGATCCACTTTCCGCCCAGCACCCCAGACTTCCTCGGAGCATAGTGTATAATTCATATCACCAATCAGCATCAGATGAGGGATCTCACAAAGATCCGAGGTGAAAAATTTTTGCCAGAATGGAAACCTGTTCATATATGGAGCATATATGTTAAAAATATTGATGGGGAAATGGTGCCCACGGAAGGTGGCAGAGAGCATGATACCAGCAAAGCATTTGAATGCATTAGCACGAATCCATATAGGATTCCACATGGCGACAAGTCCACCAGAATGGCCATGCGCGTCAAGAGCCACGATATACCATGAGGGGAACAGTTTTCTGAAATATGAAATAGAGGTGAGGCTATCATGCATAGTCTCCTAGATAAGAACCATCTTCGGACGAGCAGAGGAAAATAAGTGCCTGAGCGCAAGGAATTTGGGGCCAGCGCCAAGCCCTCGGATATTTAATGAGATAATGTCCATCATGTCATGGATGGTCCAGCCGCGTCTGCTCTAAGAGGCTGTGGGCGAGGAGATGACATATCAAATATAGGGATATCCACCAGAGAAGATAATCGGTCCCCCTGTGCAGCAGAGTTTGATCGGCCACGGAAGTGATGAGAACCACCCCGTCCAGATTTACGGACAGTAATATTCATCCCCGATGCAGGGCTGATGGTGGGAGAAGATGGATGGAAGGGCTTGTGAATGGTGAGAGGTTCTAGGTCCACAGTGCGATGTTGAAGGAGAGTATCGATATCACTGTCAATATGATTTGCAGGGGATGAGACGGGGGAATTGGAGGGGGTTACCATCAGTAGAGGGACCTTACCACTGTAAGGTGGGGGGGATGTCGTCCGGGGAGGGGAGGAGGAGGAAATATTAATGGGGATAGAGCCCATGAATATGTCGCCCATCAGAATAGGGGAGGGGGATCGGATAGGGGTGTCGACAGGAGGTTCGGGTATGGAAGAAAGTGGAGGGGGGGATACACGGGGATGAGAGGGAGCAAGGTGAGGCGAAGGGAGATTGGAGGGGATCCGAGGAGACAGGGGGGGAGATGGGAGAGAGACGGAAGGCATATCGACATGTAATGGAGGGGAGTCGAGAGGGTGGCGACGGGCAGATTTGGTGTAATGAGGGTGGCGGCGACGGTGAGCATCCCGCTTAGGGCAATTTGCAATAAGGTGGCCTGTATGATGGCAAGCAGCACACCGAAAAGGTATGCCCCAGAAATCCAGTCTCTGAGAAATCCGGAGACCCCGCCATGTGATGTCAATGTGTTCAGGATATCCGCCCCTGTATGCACGGTCAATGAGAATCCATGCAATACGCTTGTCCTTTTCTCCCAAGATCCAGGGATCCGCATAGATAAAACGACCAATGGAGTTCCCAATGATCTCCAATATTTCCTTAGACCAGAATTCCAGCGGGAGATTCGAGAGTTTAACCTAGATCAAGTTATGAGAGGGAGTATTTGATAGCAGATCATATCCTATGTACCATCTGTGAAGAGCAAGAAAGCTCCGTTTATAAACCCATGGGGAGCGCAGGATATTGTCTGCATCTGCGGCGTCAAGGAATTGGAAGCAGAACCAGTCCTTCATGAGGTGAGAGATGATAGGTGTGTAGCCAATAACAGGCTTCCAGTGGTCAGAAATCCATTTCCGCGAGGCAGCAACATCCATCACCGGGAAATGCCACTGTCCAATGAGGGCGCACTTCTGGAGACAATTGATTCTTTCTGTGAGATGAGCACCATCCAAGGCGACGGCAGGCGGCGGAGCCGAAGATTTAACTGGAGCATGCATTCCTTTTGAGGATCTGTGAGACACCGGGTGGCGGAGGGGAGGGTGAGAGCGGTCATTGAAAGCGTCATGAATAGAGGAATGAATGGTGGTCTGGTCCAAAGTGGAGCGGGTAGGCAGTGAGGCGCTCTCCTGGGCCCGAGAATCCTCAGCATGGATGGCAGACCGAATCAATGCCTCCGTGGCAGAAGAGTTGGACGCAGAGTCCATAGAGGCAATATGAGAGGCCCGGTCAAAGCAGCAAGTGGGTGAAGGACTTCAATCCCGCAGACTGGAATAAATGACAACAGCCGTCAAAGATCTAGTGAGGCTAAAAAAGGATAGGACGGAGTCAGAGAATTTAAAAAAGGATCCTCGAAGACAGGGAAAATGACGGAAGGTGCACCTAAACGGTCGGATATCAGAGAATATCGAACAGAAGATATAATGAGGGGTAGGCGAAGGGCACCGTCACTGATAAAAAAAAGGATAGGAAGTCAGAAAAGGATCATGAACATATCCCAATATGGCCTGGAGAAGATCGAACCCGGACATGCCTTTAATGACATCATAAAAATGGCAGGTGAAGTCCGTCGGAGGGACGCAGAATAATCCCGTCGGTAAGAATTCCGGCGAAAAAACAGGAAGATGCAACGGGGCCGCAATGGAGCAATCGCCAGGAGCGGAGACTAGGCGGAGGCGGAGGCAGAGGCGGGGTTCGACAAGAAGAAGGAGTGGCCTCACCAGGAGGAAACCCGCATATCGAAATCGACGAGGGGCGGCTAAGATTCAGGGTTGCTATGACACGAGAGGCAGCAACAGTAAACAGATATAATACACCACCAAGAGCCAATACGGAGGCGTATATCTGAGAATGGTTGGTATATGAAAAAAAGCCTCTTCAAGAACGAAAGACAACGCACAGGCATGCTAACAGAGCCGAATAATAAACCAGATACAGTAAATAACAATCGAGCATGAAAATATAACAGCCAGTGCAGTGATAATATATGATGCAAACAATATGAGTTGAAGCCAAATGAAGATTCCACATCCGCAGAAGACCATGTTAATGCAGAGATGTAAAGACACAGAATCTAAATATGGAGCCCAGAATATATGGGCTGTGTAAAAACCATGTTCAGAAACCGAAAAACATTAAAATATATACACAGAGAGTGGCATATAGAGGTTATGAGACGTACCTGGAGGAGCAACAGCACGAGGGAGAAACAATTGCCACCAGCAAATGAACCAGAATGTGGCAGTTCGGACCAAGAAATGTAATAGTCATGCAGAGAATCAGGGTCTAAGGCAGATGGATGAAGCGTCCCGTGCCAGGGGCACAGGAGCGAGGGGGGGGGAACCAGGGACCTCTTATGCGGTGGAATATATAGAAAATGTTGGTGTTTGAGGAGAAGCCACGTCTCCAGGTTGCATGCAGGATTGGAGGGTTGTTAAGCAGCGGGTGTCCGGTACAGGTGGCTAGTAAAAAACATGGAGATTGAAACTTACCAGTGTCAGCGAATGGGGGTGGAGCATGGAAGAGAGCAGTCTTCAGGATTGGTTACAGATGCGGTGCGCTCCTCGGTGCGTTCCTCCTCCTGTCGACCAGGACTCGGCAAGGATTTAATCTTCTATAATTAATACTTTATATATACATATTTAAATTATAGAGAATTATTCTATATTACAATATCATTGACAAAGATTTTGATTCATACCTCTACCCTTTGCAACTTGTAGATTGGAATTCAGTATTATTAGTCACTGGCAATAGGGAATATCTACACTTCGAACAATTTCTTATTTTGACAATTTGATAATAATACCATCAGATTGATTGAAATTTAAATTAAAGAGATTTCAGGATAATGAAAACAAAGAAAACAAAGATAACCGTTATTGTATATTCAAAATCATGTTTTGATGATTTATTTGCAGCCAGTATCGTATAAAGTATTCAGTTTTGTTTTTGACTGTGACTAAATTTTTTGTCATTTATCTATAGTTTAATATTAAGAATTCAATTTTTATTATTATTTAATTTATTTATTCATATTTAATTTTTGATAAAAAAAACTATAAGAAATCCCATATATGATTTGTCATTTAATAAATTTTATTAGAAAATTGTTATTTGTAAATTTTATACTAAACATATATATAAAAATCCATATCAATTATAAATAAAATAATCTTTTCCAAAGTGAAAATGAAATTTTAATACCAAATTATTTTGTTATAATATACTGAATCTTCTATTTTCATATAAAATGAAATTAAATATAATTTCTTTTATAATTATAACCGTTTTTTGTTTTGATGTTTACAATAAAAGTATTAAGCTTAACTGGAAGTGGAAGAGGACTCCATTTAAGAAAGGTAGCAAACCAAGCAAGACTAGTTAGACTTAATAAAGGAAACAAGTTTCCAGTGTTAACAAGACTAATTGGGCTTATCAAAGGAAACAAGTTTCCATTGTTATCTGTAGAAACATATTGGAAATTTTCCATAACCATCATCATATCTCTGAAGATTATGGATTTAGCTCCGGTGGACAACATCATTAACAACATTTGAATGGGTGAAAACGCGAAACCTACCTCTAGGCAAACAACTCTAGGCAAACAGACAAAGGAATGTTGGGTATTTTTGCGTGCAATGGGTAAATACCAAAACCAGAAAAATAAAAGCACAAAGGCAATGCTCTGTTTTCTTTACACCAGGATCTTTTTGCATAGAGAAGTCTTTTTAAAAATTACACAGGACAGAGTATTGCACCACCATATAATGATTTCTATTCATTAAACAAAAACACTTACATATTCATCCTCTTTTACTCAGAGGGATTCACCAAAACATTTTCACAAAAATTACTCTGCCTCCTATGAAATTTTACACCACTGTGTGTAAATATTTCATTTACATTCGCTGCTGTGTGAAAACAAAATTACAGAGTTTTACACATTTACCTTTTCACTGTTGTGTGAAACAATTCATGGTTTTACACAAAACTATCCACTGGTTTTCTTCATTCACTTCTCCTCCTCCTCCTGCACTGCTGTGCAAATTTTTTTTTACTTCTTACCAAGACAAAATGGTTTTACACTGCTGCTGCATTTTCCTTTTACATTACAAACCCAAAAATATTCACACACACTCCTGTGTGTTCTCTGGTTTTCATTTGTTCGCTGCTGCGAATACAATCCTTTTTTTTTTTTATCTCACCGTGTGCAATTCACATTTCATCTTTTGGTGCTGCGGACCCCTGTTTCAATTTTCTTCATGTGCCATTACATAACACACATTGCAATCCCCGTGTGTAATACATAACAAAAAAAATTGCAATGGAGTCAACGCTCCTATTAAAACATATGTCGAAAAATAAATAAATAAAAAACTTATGATACATTTTCGCCCATACTTCGTATTAACGCGCCGTAGAAAAGCATTAAAAACATTACCGAAAAATGTCATAATAATAAACATAGGGTATGGGTTATAATAATACACCATGCTGCATTTAATTGTCAACAGGTCCGTGTACCTTCCTCGCGATCAAACGGCGGAGAAACTTACCTTTAATCGAACGGCGGAAGATGCATATCGGAACACCTTTCTCACGGTACTTTACACCAAAGTTGCATTGTGGTAAATCGACAATGGTAAATGCTGGAGGTCATCGGACGAGTGAAATCAATATCGGAAGGGGTGAGTTGACTTAGCGTTACCTTCCGAAAAGTGTCAGGTGATGATGTCATGGTTGTCCACATGTCTGCGTCGGAGTACCTTCGTACGGAAACCACTTTTGCCAAAGAGGGGTGCGATGGCTTCCTGGCGGTTTAGGTTTGCTGCTGGGTGGTTTCGGGGGTTGAACGGTCAACGTTGAATGCTGGCCCGCGCGCAGCAGTGGAATTACAATTTTAACACTCCCCTTTAATTTCACCTGCTGGGCATTCGGTCATACCCAGACACTTCCTCAAAAATTCAAAGCTTTTCTGATCCAGTGGCTTTGTCAAGATGTCTGCAACCTGTTCTTGTGTCCTGCAATGTTCTAGGACGATTTCTCCATTGTTCACTAATTCTCTGATGTAGTGAAACCTTGTATCATGTGTTTCGTTCTCTTATGAAACACTGAATTCTTCGACAATGCAATAGCTGAGCTATTGTCGCAAAAGATCAC
>APFE030016534.1:55635-119757 GCA_000404065.3 Pinus taeda | reverse complement strand
GCTTGTGCTAGCCATTCCTTGCATTCTCAGCTATGCTTCTAAATCCTTGACTGTGTATTTAAAAACAACTGACTGCTGCAACCAAAAGACTCCTCCCTTCAGCTTCTTTGTTGTCTGCAAAGAGCCTAAACTTGGCTCTGATACCACTGTTGGGTATTTTTGTGTGCAATGGGTAAATACCAAAACCAGAAAAATAAAAGCACAGAGGCAATGCTCTGTTTTCTTTACACCAGGATCTTTTTGCACAGAGAAGTCTTTTTAAAAATTACACAGGACAGAGTATTGCACCACCATATAATGATTTCTATTCATTAAACAAAAACACTTACATATTCATCCTCTTTTACTCAGAGGGATTCACCAAAACATTTTCACAAAAATTACTCTGCCTCCTATGAAATTTTACACCACTGTGTGTAAATATTTCATTTACATTCACTGCTGTATGAAAACAAAATTATAGAGTTTTACACATTTACCTTTTCACTGCTGTGTGAAACAATTCATGGTTTTACACAAAACTATCCACTGGTTTTCTTCATTCACTTCTCCTTCTCCTCCTGCACTGCTATGCAATTTTTTTTTTTACTTCTTACCAAGACAAAATGGTTTTACACTGCTGCTGCATTTTCCTTTTACATTACAAACCCAAAAATATTCACACACACTCCTGTGTGTTCTCTGGTTTTCATTTGTTCGCTGCTGCGAATACAATCCTTTTTTTTTTATCTCACCGTGTGCAATTCACATTTCATCTTTTGGTGCTGCGGACCCCTGTTTCAATTTTCTTCATGTGCCATTACATAACACACATTGCAATCCTCATGTGTAATACATAACAAAAAAGATTGCAATGGAGTCAACGATCCTATTAAAACATATGTCGAAAAATAAATAAAAAAAGAACTTACGATACGTTTTCGTCCATACTTCGTATTAACCCGCCGTAGAAAAGCATTAAAAACATTACCGAAAAATTTCATAATAATAAACATAGGGTATGGGTTATAATAATACACCATGCTGTATTTAATTGTCAACAGGTCCGTGTACCTTCCTCGCGATCAAACCGCGAAGAAACTTACCTTTAATCTAACGGCGGAGGATGCATATCGGAACACCTTTCTCACGGTACTTTACACCAAAGTTGCACTGTGGTAAATCGACGGTGGTAAATGATGGAGGTCATCGGACAAGTGAAATCAATATCAGAAGGGGTGAGTTGACTGAGCGTTACCTTCCGAAAAGTGTCAGGTGATGATGTCACGGTTGTCCACATGTCTGCGTCATAGCACCTTCGTACGGAAATCACTTTTGCCAAAGAGCGGTGCGATGGCTTCCTGGCGGTTTAGGTTTGCTGCTGGGTGGTTTCGGGAGTTGAACGGTCAGCGTTGAATGCTGGCCCGCGCGCAGCAGTGCTATTCATTCTCTCCCTGTCAGGATTCCGATTTTCAGATCTTTCAATGATGGAATTTATTTTTTGAATCTGCCATTTCGAAATGGTAGGATTTATTTTCTCCAATAAGTTATATTTTCTGAATTTGTTTTGATTTTTTCACATCAATTTGGAATTCCTCAGTATATATTTTCTCCAATAAAATATATTTTCTGAATTTGTTTTTATTTTTTCTATATATTTTTTGAATTTGTTTTGATTTTTTCATATGTCAACTTAGAATTCCTCAATTCTGAATGTATTGTAGTTTTTTTGGCGTCCTGTTTATGCTTATATTCGTTATGTTGTCCAATATCCCTAGTTATATTTGGTATCCAATGTAAAAACCAATCAAAGAAGTATTTGAGTCCAGTACCGTTGACCATGTCAACGGGCTGTCAAGAGCACCCCTATCCTTGCTTTGAAAACATCCTTCTTCAAGTCTGCGAGGTCTAGGAGCTAGCATAAATGCTCATTCGATGCTTATGACGTCCCTGGAAAGGTTTGTTGTCAGTATGGGACCCAAAGGCACCTCAATTTTGAATTCCAACAAATCCATGGCATTGCTGTCAGATACATACTTCTGCTTGTACAGATTTAAAGTCGCACCTCTGCTCCAGCCCAGCCATTACAAATGCTTCTACAAGGTCTCATAAGAATGAGGTCCAGAGAACTCCCAGTACAACCCATAAGAAATTCCACCAAACAGACTTTGTCTTTTCAAGAATTATGTCCAACTTTGTTCTTGACCAGCCACCAAAAAGCACTCCCAGACAGGTATATAAATATTCGTTCGTCACTAAAATAAATATAAGTCTGCCCTCGTTTTCGTATGGACTGGTTGGCCCCTTTATTAGGTCTTCTCATGGATAGGCCGGCCCTCCTTATCATCAAATATTATACCAAAAGAAGAGGACAATTAAGCCATTATATTCCCCAGTGCTGTAGATACTTTGTTGTTGATATGATCATGATTGAGCGAGGAAAATATCTCCTTCAAAATTTATTTTCACAACTGTCAAAGTAAGGTCTTCGAAAGTTGAGGATCTTGTCACATAATTTGGGCAGCGGATGACAGTATCGAATTCAATGCCACTTTTGAGCTATGACGAGAATGAGATTTGCCTGGCTAAAGAATCTATGAATCCTCTGCAACAATACAAATCTTTGAGTCACGATCTACTAAACCATATGTGCAATTACTATTGTCCAGAATGGTAGATAACAATGTGAATCACTTCTAACTTCCAAGAGCAATGAGGTTATGCATGCAGTGATGATTCTCAAATTTATGATTCATTCATTCAAGCCAATCCAACAAAGTGCTATGATAACTCATAAACAAATAGCAAATACAATCCATCATGTGGGTAGAATTTTTCACAATGAGATGCATTTTTCATCGGTAGGACAACGATATTCAGCTTTATCACAATGGTTTTTAATATTTTGAATTTTATTTTATTTCAATTTCCCTTTGCCTAGTGCAGGCAAAATAGATACATAGATATAACAGATAAGAAACAACTGGGTTTGACCTAATTGTTAATGGGTAACAAATCAATTAATTGGTGTCCACAAACAGGCATACAGCCAACAGATCAAGCTCGTGACTTCCGTTGCCGTAAAACCTTCAATACAGTCGACTTGAACTCCTTGTTAAGTGGCAATGCAACATTGGCTAATTAGTTGGTGACATTTTCAAATCCCATAGATAGCAAGTAACCAAATCTATGATCATAAACAAAGCAATTTCGTATCGATATACACAACTGATGAAAAACCTCCAGATTCTCTTAATCTATAAGCATAAACAAAGCAATTTAGTATCGATATACACAAGAGATGAAAAACCTCCAGATTCTCTTAATTTTGATCAAGAAAATGCAGAAAGAAATTGTCGAAGATATGGCTTCTTCCCGAGATAACCGACCCCGCTAGAAAGTCGATACTTTGTTGATTCATGTGCAACATATTTTGTTTTATATTTGTTATATATTGCCACATGGTAAAATGTCTGGTTGGTTTAATAGTATATTTACAATATAATATTCCGAATGTAATTTTAATGTTTTTTTATTTAATATATATCAAAAAATGTGACACCTAAGTCACCTGACACGGGATTCCGAATTCCTAGTGTTGGATTCGGACTTTCAGAACAAGACATGTAAGATTCGTTATATATTATTTTATTATATATATATAAATATATATTAAAAATCAGATATTTCTTACAAAAATTTTAATTAATGATACAAATTTATTGATTTGAAACATAGATCTTCATCTATAGCATGCATAGTACATATAAAAGACAAAGATACTTATATGAAATGGCAATTGGTTACAGGGAAATATAATCTAAGGCATATTAGCAACATAAATGCCTATTAAGGCATATTAGCAACATAAATGCCTATTACTAGAAGATGAACAAAATTTTAGAAAGTATAGACTTTTATTTGAAAATTCAAATATCTGCATCTCGAGGCTAATTTTTGCTGATAAATTATGTGAAATCTGGGGTCATGTCTCTTCCAACAATGCCAATGACTTATTAAACATCCGCTTCTCTAAAAGTCTTAAAAGTATTTTGCCAAGTAAAGGACAAACATATCATGGATAAATAACAGTCAAACAAATCAAACGTATGAGCAGTGAAGTTTAAGTCTTTTCAAATCTCAGATCACTTCTTGAATCTTTGTCAAGTTTGTTGGTTTTTCAAAGAAAACATGATGTTGATGATTCTTCAGCATTAGAGGAACACACATCTACAGTACAAACTTTGCTCGGAGATTAGATGTTGAGGATGAGAATAAGCCTCCAACAAAAGAAATCTAACCCTAGAAATTATGTTCTAGAAACTACATAAGCAAACTTTTGTCCACCGAGCTTAAAACATACATTCTTCTCCAGAAATACTGAAAAATCGGTCATTGAGGCAATCGTTTCTAGTTATTTTCTGGGATACGAATCCTAAAATCGGGATTCGCTGGCCATGCACAGGATTCGTACAACATGCGTATGAATCCTAATAGAACACGTCGAATCTGATTTTAGAATACGATTTTCAAGAGAATCGTATCGGACACGCGGGATTCGGGTTAGCCGGGATATATGAATGAACCTGGTTACTTAGTGTGACACATGTAGGTTTGTTTTCACATTAAGTTTAAAGTTTATAATACAATTCAATGCATCACAATGAAATGGATATATGAATACATAATTTATTATATTGTGATTATTAATATGTAATTTATGAACATATATGCTTATATTTACAAATGTTAAATAAACAATAACGTTTATTAATATTTATTGAGATTTAATTTATATATGAATGAGTGTTAGTTTAAATCTTATTTTCATATGTGTATATTATAGAAAAAATAGTAAGTGCTATAGTGGACAAAACTAAAGTGTATGCAAAGAGCATTCATGCACATGGATAGCACTAAAATGTCATATTGGTTGAATTTCATGTTGTTTCACCATGTTTATTGTAGTTGTTTTTTCTTATTTGTATATGTCAAAGTCATGTTACTACAAAAATTAACTAATATTAGTTTAGAAAAAGAATTCTTAGGAAAAAGCTTTTTCCTTCATTATATGCCATTTATTAATAATTTCATAGATAGAATCTCATATGGTAGCTTCATTGTGTTTTTGCAGACTTACTTTGGAAATATGTGGTAGAAATAACATGACTTGTTTAGCTTTTGCATTGTCCCATCTTGCTAGTAATATTTCTTTCAAAATATAGTTTCTCATTTTTCTTCCATATATGTCATTTTGTAAAAGCAAAACAATTGGATTCTAGCCAAGGAATTGTAATAGAAGCATTAGTCAAAAATTTATACAAAAATGCATAAAATAATTGATATTGAAAATTACCAACCAAAAAAACAATGCAATAATAATGCTACGATTGATGATATCTTGAAAACCAACAACCTTTTTAATGTCCACTACAAGAATCAAGTTGTGTAGTTATTGATGGTAATAAGAAACTATGATAATTACATTGCAGAACGCCTTAAGTATAGGAAGAAACCGAAGTTTCTTTATGGAGAATGAATGGGAGGAGTGGCACTTCTCATCCATAGAAAGGAGCCTAACTATTGGAATGGAGTTGTTCTTGTTGTGCCTTTGTGCAAGGCATCATTTAATTAAATATTTCATATTGCATAGTTAAATTTTTATATGTCCTCTCACCTCATTTATACTTATTATAGATAGCAGAAGAACTAAAGCATCACCCCATGGTTATAAGCATATTGAAGAACCTAACTGCAATAATCCCAACATGGAAGCTTGTAACTTCTCAGGACATTGCAGACATTGGCTTGAGGGAACCAGAAATGAGACACAAGGTGTAAATGTGTTAGAAAACCTGCACAGATGAATCTAGCTAGTAAAGGTTGAACATGCAACTTTGCAAAGCAGAAAGACTTAAAGAATCGAAAGAACAAAAAGAATGATTGATTTAGAAAATAGGTTACAATGCTCATGATATAACATTACTTGGTGAAGATCTCAAGGTAATGTGCCATAGTGGTGATCAATGAGAGGACTCAACACCTACAACAAGTTCCGAAGAGAAGTAGCCAATTGTGGAGTGAAAGGAGGAGCAAATCAGGGAGTAAATCATGCAGAAGAACTAGCAAGTTGTGGAGTGAAAGGAGGAGCAAATCAGGGAGTAAATCATGTAGAAAGGATCTTGCATGTAGTCCCATGCTAAACTAAGTGTCCGCATGTGCCCGTAATGAAGGTTCTAGGTGTTTAGTACCTCTAACCACCCCCCTGAACAACAATATGGGGAGAACTAGAAAATGGGCCCTGGAAACTAAGGCCAAAGGTCACCCAAAATACAGTGCAACTTGTACTAAAATTGAGGAAAGACAGAAAACCTCGTGTGAAAACCCCCCCCAAAATATAATGTAATCAAAAGAAAATAGGAAGAAAAGATAGTTGCTAAGCAATTGTGTCCTTCACTCCAAGATGATCACGGAGAGAGTGAAACTTCTGCTTAGTGAATGTCTTGGTGAAGATGTCTGTAGTGTGTTCTACTGAAGGACAAAACTACAAATCGATGACCAAATCATGTACTAAGTCTCTAATGTAGTGCATATGGATCTCTATGTGCTTCGTCCGTTGTCACTATACTAGATCCCTGAAAAATCTGAGAGTACTCTGGTTGTCACACCAGATGACAATGGGTTGGTGGAACTAGACGTCAAATTCAGTGAGGAAGTGTTGTAGCCATAGAGCCTAAATGGTGATGTTGACTACTCCTATGTACTCGGCCTCAGCTGAAGAGAGAGCAATAGCAACCTACTTCTTACTCGACCAACGGATAGGGCAAGACCCTAGACTAAGTGAATATTGAGAGTTGGACTTGCGATCAATGTTGTTGCCTGCCCAATTAGGATCTGTGAAGCCAAGGAGATTCAATGCAGTGCCTACTGCATAGTGAATCCCGAAGGTTATGGCGCCCTACACATATTGGAGGATGCACTTGGCAGCATTCCAGTGTAGCTCATGTGGCTCCTGCATGTATCTGGAAACTACCCCTAAAGTATATGTGAGATTTGGTCTAGAGTGGGTGAGGTATAATAAGCTCCCCACTAGCTCTCGGTAGAGAGTATTTTCAACTAATGGAGTGTCACCTCCATCCTCAAGGCAGACCCCAGATAGAAAAGGAGTCGGTGCTGGCTTGCAGTCATTCATGTGAAATCTCTTGAGGAGATCCCATGCATACATAGCCTAAGAGAGTTTGATGCCTGTGTCATCCTGGCTAATCTCGAGACCAAGAAGGAAGTGTAATGGACCCATGTCCGTCATAAAGAACCTATCATGCAAGGCCCTCTTCACTATAGCAATGGCTAAAACCGAGCTGCCAGTGATCAAGAGATCATCCACATACAAAAATAAGATAAGAAGAGAATCATGTGTCTTGAGCATGTAAACATTCGGATTAGAATTACATCTTTCGAAGTTTTGTGATAAGTGAAAATAATCCATCTTCGCATACCAAGATCTCGGGGCCTACTTAAGGCCATAGAGAGATTTCTTCAGTCTGCAGACCAAAGATGAATCCTAAACGAAACCATGTGGCTGCTCCATGTAGATCTCCTCAGATAGGTCTCCATGAAGAAAGGCATTCTTCACATCCATCTAGTGTACTTCCCACCCCTAAGCAGCCGCAATGGCAAGTGCAAGGCATATGGAATCCATCTTTGCTATTGGAGCAAAGGTCTCATCATAATCAATGCCATGCACATGTTGGAAGCCTTTGGCTACTAGGCTGGCTTTTTGTCTAGTGATTTGCCCATCTGGAGCACTCTTGGTCCTGTAGACCCATTTGCATCAGACAAGTTTCCTTCCTAAAGGAAGGGGGACCAGATCCCAGGTCTAGTTCTCGAGGAGGGAGTTATACTCCTCCTCCATGGCGGACTCTCAAGAGGGATGCCCAGCAGCCTCAGCATAAGACTGCAGATCAGAAGACTAAACCAAATGACAATGCCAGGATGGTGTTGGTTCAGTGGCATTGAGGGCAAGAGAAGGCTCAATAAACTTTGAGCTAGTCCTCCGTAGATCACAATTATACACCACAAGACCATTTCTAGCAGCTGGGTAGTCTTGTGCATATATCTCACTTAAGCTCCTTGTTCTCTGATTTATGACAGGGGAAGTTGATTCACTCTTGGAAGTTCTATCTGGGCTTGGATGTGGATCATCATAAACATGCACTGGATTTGTATCTAAAGACTTTGTCTCTACATCTTCATGCTCTACCTCAGCATCTGCATGCTCTGTATCTACATCTAAGTCTACTGATTCATCATCTGAGACATGAGATAGATAAAAGGTGTCTTCATGCACCAATTGAGGTGCACGTGAGAGACTTTCTTCAAATTTAACACTTCGCTCAATGATGAGCTTGTTCGTAGAGGAAATCAGGAGCTGGTATCCCTTCACACCATCAGGGTATCCAATAAAGATGCACTCAATGCTCTGTGGATCAAGAGTTTTCCTCTTTTCAGAGGGGATCTTGGCCCATGCTCAAGAGCTGAAAACATGGAAGTGGGTGACCTCCAGTTTAGTGCTGCTCTAAGTCTCAAAGGAGGTCCGATCCTTGACAGACCTATGAGGAGATCTATTTTGGATGTAGTTAGCACAATTAAGTGCTTTGACCCACAGCTTATGAGGTAGTGACTTAGCATGCAACATGCAGCAAGCCATTTCTTTCAAAGATCAGTTCTTTCTCTCAGCAACTCCGTTCTGCTATGCAGTGTATGGAACTGTGTGCTGCAACTATATGTCAGACTCAAGGCAAAGGTTCTGAAATGTTGTGATAACATATTCCCTCCCATTGTCTATACGGAGGGCTTTGATATTTCTCTATGATTGTGTCTCAGCTAGTGCTTTGAAATCTTCAAAGTGCGCAAAAACTTTACATTTGGCCCTGAGAAGATACACCCAAGTATACCGCGAGAAATCATCAATAAATGTAAGCACATACCTTGCTTTGTTGATGGAAGGATGAGGAAAAGGCCCCATGAGATCACTATGTATCAGATCTAGAGGAGAGGATGCTCTGCGAGTCTTACCGATGTCAAACTTTTCTCTAGGATTTTTGTTAAGGACACACCCTTCAGAAACTCCTTTGGAGAAACTGATATTTGGAAATCCTTCCACCATCTCATGCTTGCTTAGGTACTACATATACCTGTAATTTAAGTGACCAAACCTCTCTTTCCAAAGACTACTACTATCATCAACATGTCTAAGCAATAAGGAGGATTCAGATTCAATAAATTCAGAAAATGTATAAAGTCTAGCTCCATTGTTTACCTTACCGATTGCAATTTTGGAGCTACTATGTAGGTCATATATGTTCACTGCATCTGGAGTGGATTCCACTCTATTTTCAGTGCCAAAATGAGCGATATGATAAACTGAAAGAAGGTTTACTGAAAGTTTTGGAACACGAAGCACATCTTCAAAGCTTTTGTGTAAAAGTTCCACTCTACCTTTTCTGATGACCTCAATAGGTGAGTCATCTCCCATGAGGATGGGAGGTCCTTTGCATGCATCCAAAGAGGAATAGACTTCCTTTGTAGTAATCATATGATTTGATTTACCAGAATCTATAATCCATGCATCGAGGGAAGAGTTAATTGCAACTAAAGCATGAAAATTGTTATTTTTCCCGTGCGGTGGATCCTCAGTTTTCTTCTTGGCGCCCTGAGGGATGTGGTCCCCAAGGTTGTGTTTTTGAAGAATTTATGCCATTTGGTCAATTTTTTTCTTCATCTAGGAGGATTATGAATGGAATCCTCGGTGACAGTAGGTGCATTTGTCTCCTTTCTTCCCTTTCTCATTTATGGAGCTAGAGGAGTCATTGAAGGGCTTGGTGTACCTTTCCTTATTTGGATGGGAATGCACTTTTCCCTTGTCTTTTTGCTACTAGTTCTTCTGATTTGAATCAGATCTGTGATTTTTATTGTGGTTTCCATCATGCACAACAAGTGCATGCGCTTTTGGAGTTTTGATTTTCCCCATGCCAATGAGTTTATCTTGCTCAAAACTGATATACTCCATGAAATCTTTGAGAGAAGGGATAGTGTAGGATTTACCAATTGCGAGCCTTACTGAATGAAATATAGACACAAAAAGACATAATATTCTGGTCCGAGCTTTGACATAATAGAGAAAACTTGATGACTCTCCTTGGATTTGTCAATTCCACAACCCTTGAGTTGTAGCAATAGATCATTATATTTGGTGAAGAAGTCTTGAACTTTGTCATAGTTCCATGGATCTAATGAAAGCAGCTCCACTTCGAGCAGATGTCATTTCATCTCATCCTGTTTCCCGTAGAATTCTTCAACCTTTTTCCAAATCTCATTGGGAATATTGTAGGCAGATATATGAAACTGCAACTCTGGGGAGATGCACATGCATATGGATCCGTGGGCCTCATCCATGTGGTTGAGGTACTTGGATTTCTCTGTGGCTGAAGTGGGTTCCACTTCTGTAGCCATGGCAATGCTGTAGAATCCTTTCTGATGAAGGTATCAAGCCATTTGGTCCTTCCATTCATGATAGTTATACGATGTTAAGATTGATACTTTGGAAAACTCCATTTTTCTATAAATCTTCGATCTCCAAGATGTAATGCCTACAAAATAAACTACTGGTGTGCCTTTTATCTAGCAACCTCTAGCTCTGATACCATGGAAATGTGTTAGAAAACCTACACAAATGAATCTAGATAGTAAAGGTTGAACACACAGCTTTGCAGAGCAAAAACACTAAAAGAATCGAAATAACAAAAAGAATGATTGATTCGTATAATAGGTTACAATGCTCATGATATAGCATTACTAGGTGAAGATCCCAAGGTAATGCACCATAGTGGTGATCAATGAGAGGACTCAACACCTACAACAAGTTTCAGAGAGAACTAGCTAGTAGTGAAAGGATGAGCAAATCAGGGAGTAAATCATGCACAAAGAATCTCATGTAGTCCCATGCTCTAACTAAGTGTCCAGATGTGCCAGTAATGAAGGTCCTAGGTGTGTAGTATCTCCAACACAAAAAAATGATTTGTATTGTTGAATTGTTTTCTACTCATGAATTGTATGCAATTTGCAAAATTTCTAATTAATTTTCATGGTTTGTTGTTTTCTCTAACATCTACACATACGCACAGATTTGAGGAAATCCCTACTTTTATCAAGGTCGACCTCATCTAAAGACAGCTTACGAGCTTCTCATGATCAGTCTGGCCATATAGAAATGGCTGAACAAGGTATCGTATTTGAACATATAATTAAACCTGCAAAAATTTTGCATCTGCCTCCATTAAGTCAATTTAATTAAATGGGTTATCATGGTCACAATAAATTATATGATGCAAGTGAGATTTCCCTTTCTGATTTTTCATGGTGGAGCCAATAAAGTGAAACCCATCTATGAGAAAATTATTGTATGCCTTTGGAAAAAGCATAGACAAGACGTTGAAACTGTATCCCAATATGTGGCATGGATTGACATATGGAGAACCTCCGAAGAACACATAATTGGAATTCTTGGACATTATTGAATGGTTAGGCAACAGAAGTGCAGTAGCAGGATGCCATGTAGAGAACAATACCAATGAATCCCCCAGGAAGGTTGCAGAAACAGAACGGAAGGTTGCCAATGACAGCGTATGCTCATCACCGAATAAATAAGTTCAAGTAAATGAAGTACGTATTGCAAGGGGAAGTGAGCATCATCGATTAAATATGTTGAAGTAAATGAAGTACGTGTTGCATGGGGAAGTGAGCAGTAGTGGTAAAGGGCAAAGGGATTGTCATGGAGTGTGTTGTGAAAAGTGGCGTTGTGAAAAGTGAATGGTAATAGGATGCTCACCATGATTGGAGTTAATAACAAAAAAAACAAGTGTATGGAAATTATTATGGTATTGGGTTTCTTGTCAAACTATATTAGTTAGGTTTTCAACGAAAATCTAATGCAAATTTTTTATAGTTTAATATTAGATATTGAAATGTGTTATTTATAAAAATAATTTAAATTAGTTATGTTCAAAAAGCATGTTAATAATTTTAAAAAGATACTAATATTTTACCAAGTCACTGAAAATGTATTGTCCAACTTTTTTTCAAAAAGTAAAAGTAAATATTTTATTTTTCTAAAATTATATATTCATTATTACGGTGATATATTTCTTAAACATTTATGCCATTTTAATCATAAAGAAGGGCTACATAGTAGTTAGTACTTGTAGTTTAGCTTAAATATAGCTCAATTAGATTAAAAAACAATAAATACAAAAATAAAACAATTAATAAAATATTGCATTGTTGAATGTCATCAGTAAAAGTTAAGAAATATGATTAACTAATATTGTTTATATTAACATATATACACTTTAATATATATATATATTTATATATGTATTTTATTTTTTATTAATATATACAATTTTTTATGATTAAATTTATTAAAATATGTTTTTAAGGTAAAAATAATAAGTCATCTTAAATTGAAAATATGGAGAAAAAACAATAAGTCCTTAAAACAGAAATAATGGAAAAAAATAATAATAAAAATGAGAAAGTTAAATAAAAAGAAATAAAATAAATGAAACATTATTAACTAACAGAAATGGAAGTTACTGAACAACCAATAATATGATACCTATGGCAAGGCATGGTATAAGGTGTTGAGAAATGGAAACAAGAAATTTTAGTTTAATTTGTCTTTCAACTAAACTGAGAATTAAATGGAATTATATTCTCATAGAAACTTGTAGATAGTTAATTAAGTTTAATTGACTTAATTAGCATAGGAATTTTGAGTTGGAAGTTAGATCACTGAGTACTGAGTTTAGTTAAGTTCAATTAGTTCTAAATTATTTTTGGAATTAATATAGGACTAACAGTTAGTTGGTCGACTAGTGCTACTCCAGTTAACTGAAGATTTCCTCATGAGAAACTCATGCATTTCAATTCAGAGAAAGAGCCAGTTGAGACTAGAGTGTATGGATAGTGTACTATGAGTGGTATTATTTACTAAATATCATGCATGCATCAGATATTGATCCTATGTTTAGATTGTGTAGTTTTGGAAGCATGAATTCCCTTTAAATACAGGTTATTCATACTTGGAATTTTGCAATAGATTAGGGGCTTGGAGAGCTGCTTTATAGGCTAAATATTTAGCATGAGCTAGCCTATGAGCTACGAGAGTTGAGCTTACTTATGCGGAATTGTTCTAGTGAGAACAAGCTTTGCATCTTCACTCATATTTCTGATATATGCAATGCAAATAGCAAGGTCTTGAGTAGTAATCTGGAATTTATCCAAGACAAAGAATTAAAGATATTACAGACTCATGTGCATGGATGTGCTTATGTTAGTGGACTCTCTTTACTGGTAGTTGACCTCTACTAGTCGCAGTAGTATGAGCCCAATCTGAAACTCATACATGATAGGCCTATGCGGAGGAGCTCACTTGAACCTCTCAAGCTTTCTATGGAGTGCACAGACTCTCTGACTCTCTCTGGCTCGATGTTTCCCTCACGTCAACTCAGCTTCTTCTCTTTGTTCTCTGCTCTTAGCTTTCTGCATCTAACTAACTCCTCTTTATGTGTGTTTGTCCTCTGATTTTGTTAGTTCATGGCTTTAAAGCCAGTCTGCCTTCCGTCAGATTGTTTTCGCTTCCCAAAATTCTGGTTTTCCTTCCTCTGTCCATTCGAACTCCCTTATTCTATGTCATCATCACTATGTAACACTTCATAGGGAGGTGGCCACCTATTCTGCAACGGGTGAGTGTGTCAGGTTCCTTGGACACATTTGAATGGCTGTTATTTCTCTTTGCTCCAAGATGCCCATGAAACACGAATCATCTAGAAACTCATTGTCCACATTGGACTACAAATCCCATGTAATATTGCTTTACAACCTTGTCAAATTTGGTCATTTATCGGGACACGCCTCTGCCATTGATCTGGGCCCCCCAGATCCTACAGTTGTCATTCATATCAGGTGGGTAAGTAGCATGAAGTTTACTCGTATGATGTGAGCAGTTTTTTCTCTCTTCCACCAGACATGTGTCACTTAGTGTGTGGCATCTGGTGGGACTTGATCAAAACTGCTTACCACCTCGAGGCCTTTCGACATCCTGTCAGTTTTGTGGAATCCATGGAACCAAATTTATTATTTTTCTGCATTTCATAGCCATTTCAGGTCTGGGCACTTCGGGGCTTTCCTTCACTGAGGGGGGTGCCCTGCAATATGCCTATTTCTTGACCAATAGTCTGCGTGCTCGACCGAGGGTCCTAGTTGTCTGCACTAATCACAATTGCAACTGTCACTAGGATTCCTTTTAATAGCTTGATCTTTCTAAGACTTGAATGTGTTTGGCATAATTTGAATGAGTTTATGAAAACTTGGAGAGTGTTTAGGATACAATTCAGATCATGACCTTCCTACTGAAAAAGATTTTGGACCACCAAATGTTTATTTTTAAGCATCAATCAAGCAAGGGTACTAATTCCTCACTTGCCCAATTTATATCCATTTTGCTTGGTTTTGAACCTTTGAGTCCAATCTTGAGGTAATCAAAATCCCCTCTATGTGTAGTTCTCACCTTCCTTTCTAGAACTGTATCTTCCTACAATTCATTAAGATATTCAGGCAACATATCATCAATAGAAGGCAATTGGCTTTGCTCTTTGGGATCTTCAATTAATCAAGGTTCAAATAATCTCAAGTTGTCTGCATTAATAGTTGAGTAGATGTGCATGTAAGCTGGTAAATCAAGTCAAAAAGAATTCTCACCAATTTTCTCAAGTATCTTGAAAGGTCCATACATTATTGGCTTTAGCTTCTTACCTTCACCTTGCATTCGGTCTTTTCTGATATACAGCCAAACTTGAGCACCAACTTGGAAACTATGCTCCATCCGATGCTTGTCATGCCTTGCCTTGTTCTTGGCTTGGCTCTTTTCGAGTTGTTCTTTTACTGCCTGGTGAATCTCTTGGATTTGTTCGATGAACTTGGTTGTCTTGTCCACATCACTGTGTCCATCAACTGCTATGTCTTTACCAAAGACAAAATCCAAGGGAGACCTTGCTGTGAAACCAAAACAAGTCTCAAAAGGAGATCTCTGTGTAGAAGAATGTTTAGCTTGGTTGTAAGCATGTTGTACATAACATAAATGTTCATCCCAAAGCCTAGGATGCTTGCTGCAATAGCCTCTGAGCAACTGGATTACTATCCTATTGACTACTTCTATTTGGCCATCTGTTTGCAGATGAAAAGTTGTGCTCTTCTTCACCCTAGTGTCCATCAATTCCCAAAAACTTGACCAAAATTTCCCAATAAATCAGGTATCTTGATCGAATATAATGGAAGTGGGTAATCCAAAATGAACCCATACATGTTGAAAGAGCAACTTTGCAGTTTGTTCAGCTATAATATGTTTGTTACAAGGTATCAAAATATACATTTTGCTAAACCTATCCACAACAACATATAAATAGTCATGACCTTTTGTAGATTTAGGCAGCCCCCCAACGAAGTCCACAGAAACACTTTCCCAAGGATGAGAAGGAACTGGTAGTGGAGTGTACAATCCTAATTTTCTATTGTTGGGCTTGCTTTTAGCACACATGGTACACTATCTTACATATCTAGAGACCGTCTCATTCATTTTTGGCCAATAACAAAATCTTTGCAATTGTGCAACTGTTTTACTTACACCAAAGTGACCTGATATTAGAGAAGTGTGTGTTTCTCGAATTATCTTTACTCTTTCTATTTGAGGAATGCATAACTTTCCCAAATGATACAAGAGTTGGTCCTTAACATGATAATCCAATTCTTCTACTTATCTACCATGACGTAAAGTTGCATATACATCTTTAAAATCTATATCTTGAGCATAATGTTCAATGTAGCTTTCATGCAATACTCAATTATGCTTAAGTATAGTGGATGCATTTATGATTTGTTCGGACAACATATCTGCAACTTTATTGTGTATGCCATTTTTATATCTGATGACAAGATGAAACTGTTGTAGAAAATCCATCCACCTATAGTGTCTTGATTGCTACAACTTAATTTGTGAGTGAAAATATTGAAGTGGTTGATGGTCAATATGTATAACTGTCTCTTTTCCCATTAAATAATGTTTCCACTTTTTCACACTCTGTATTAATGCATACAATTCTTTATCATATGTGGGACAGTTAACTACTGCAGAATTAAATTTCTCATAATGATAACATATCGGTTTACCGTGATGCATCAACACTACTCCCATGGCATAGTCACTGGCATCTATTTCAATCTCAAATGGTCTTTGAAGATCAGGCAGTGCTAGTACCAGTGTTGGACTAATCTTTTCTTTCAAGGTGTCAAAGGCTTTCTGTTGTTTGCCTCCCCACTGAAACCCCTTGTTCAATCCTGTTAATGTAAGGGAGTTGCAATTAAGGAAAAGTTAGAAATAAACTTTATCCAATACTATGCTACTCCTAAGAAGCTTCTAACTTCGGTAGCAGATTTGGGTTTAGGCCAATTTACAATGATTACAACCTTAGAGGGATCTATCTTCAATTCACCACTCCCTACAATATGACCCAAATAATTCCAACATGTTTTGCCTAATTCACATTTTGAGAGCTTAACATAAAGATTTTCTTTTTTCAAAACATCTAGAATCTGCTTAACATGCTTTATTCTTCCCATGTTTTACTGAATATAAGAGTGTCATCCAAATATACAATGACAAAATCATCAACAAAAGGTCTAAGTACATCATTCATTACTCTCATGAAAGTAGTAGGAGCATTAGTTAAGCCAAAAGGCATAACCAACCACTCATACAATCCCTACTTTGTTTTGAAATCAGTCTTCCATGCATCTTGCTTTGCAACTCTGACCTGATGATAGCCACTATGCAAGTCCAACTTGGAAAAATAAACAACTTCTTTTAATTGATCCAATAGATCATCTATGTGAGGAAGGGGATAACGATTTTTGATCGTTATCTTATTCAGTGCTCAGTAATCAATGCACATTCTCCATCATCCATCCTTCTTTCTCACCAAGACAATTGGAGACCCAAATGGTGATGTAATAGGTCTGATGAACCCCTTCTCGAGCAGTTCCTGTACCTATTTCATGATTTTTTCATTCTCTAAAGTGGACAACCTGTACATTTCTATGATAGGCAGTGGAGCATCTTGCTACAAATTAATATCATGTAATATTTCCTTTTTGGGTGGCAGACCTTTAGGTTCTTGAAACAGTATATCATATTCTGAAACAACTTTTTCTAAATTAGCTTGTTGTTTAGTATCACAACCCTCAAATACATTTGTTTTATCAGGTTTCTTTTCCTTTACAACCATCAATAAAAATTGTTTGCATGAATTTACAATTCTTTTCATCTACCCTGAGTTTATGAGAGTATAATTATTCTTGAGTTTATGAGCTCTTACAATATATTTGATTCCATCTTTAACGAGTTGATACTTGTTCTCAGCTCTAGAGAAAATAGTTTTTCTATCATACAAATAAGTACATCCTAAAACAATTCCACATATATCCAAAGGAACTATATCTAACTCAACCTCATCTACAGATGTTGACCCAAAGGAAAACCTAAGTTTACATTGTCTAGTCACTTGTAGTTATGCTTTATCACATAACCAACCTAGTGGATATGGCTTTTTGTGAGGTGTGGTTAGTTATCCTAACTTCTTTACAATTGCTTCATAAATTAAATTTACTTGTGAGCCATTATCAAACAAAGTATCAATCTTTTGATGCTTGGAAATAACTCTAATATGAAAAAGCTCATGCCTTTTCCTCTCATTTTCTTCATTATTAGTAAATTGTGCAGAATAACTAGTAAATGCTTTAGAATTTTTACCTTTTATACTTGTGGATGTGATTGTTGTTTCATCTTTTGAGTCTGACCCCAAATCCTTTTGAATACCTACAACAATTTTCTTCTTCTTTCCCTCGAACTTCTTGGGTCTCAACTTCAGATGCAGGATCAAATAGTGTTCATCATCATGCCCATCCTTCTTGCAGGAGTGCATGAAGACTTGGTATTTTGTACAATATTAGTAATCCTCTCTTTCCATTTCTATTTTCTTTTCTCCTTATTCTTGCTTGCAGTGGGTTTTAATGATCCCCCAACTTCTGGGTTCACATTCTTTCCTCTAGCTTCTAGATGTGTAGCTTGAACAGATTCCTCATCTATGCTAGTGGGATTAAACATGAGAATTGTGTGTCCTAAGTAACTGCGTAGACCACCTATATACTTCAGTAGAGTTTCAGGTGAGTCTAAAGAGATTCCTAGAATCAAAGCTCTTTTCTTAAATTCTTCAGTGTAACTTTGTACACTTTGCCCTTTCAATTGTTGAAGAGTTTGATAGCTCATCATGGCTTGCTACATATAGGCTAGTGGATAGAATTGCTTTTTAATAGCAGAAATAAATTAACTCCAGACAGAAAGAATCGTACCATGCTTCTTCATGTCAGCTTGTGTCCTACCTTCTGACCATACCAAGGCAGTGCCTCCAAGGTGTAGGTTAGCCAGCTAAATCTTACTCTTGTCTGAATTGATGCTCTACACTCTACAATAAACATCAATCTGTCTAATCCAATTATCCAAATTCTCTGGATTCAACTCTCCATCATATATCAGTAAATCAAATTTAACATCTAATTTAATCAAAGATGTTTTCTTTTTTTCTCAGGGCTACTATGAGGTGTGGGAAGTTTTTCTTCTTTCCCTTTGCCTTTAGAGTGGTCATGGAGGAGATATTATTCTGCTCCTTTATCTCATTTGGAGTTTGATGCATCTTCCTCTCTACCTTTATTAAATTCTCTATACATTTCCTCTACCATTGCTCTCATGGTCATTAAATTATCCATGAACTGAGGGTCTGATTCCAAGGGACTTTCTTCTGACATTTTCCTCTTAGGATAGACTCTTCCAATTTTATGGTTAGCTTCAACCAACTCTCCTTCTCCTAATTTAAGCTTTGATCTAGTTAGCATTCAACAATAAAATATAGCACAAGCTTGTCTAACCTTAGTAACCTAGAGCTCTGATACCATTTGATCTCGAATTTATCCAGGACAAAGAATTAAAGGTATTACAGACTCATGTGCATGGATGCACCTATGTTACTTTATGCAATGGATCAAAAGGATTGCAAAATACATAGACACTGAGGTAGTTAGAGAAAACATAACAACAAAACATGTAATACAACAATTTTAATGAGTTCACCCAATATTCTTGGGCTACATCTCCTGGTCCAAATTTCAGTGGTGGCCTCTCTATTATGTTTTCAAAGCAGAGCTTCTTTACAACTGTGAGCTAAATTTCAGTCTCACTCAATAGAAATGAATCAGTAGGATTTGAGTACACAGACTCTCCTTATTGGTACTTGACCTCTACTGGTCACAGTAGTATGAGCCTAATTTGAAACTCATATATGACAGGCCTATGCCGAGGAGCTCGCTTTAACCTCTCAAGTTTTCTCTGGAGTGCACAGACTCTTTGACTCTCTTCGGCTCTGTCTGGCTTGATGTTTCCCTCAAGTTAGCTGAACTTCTTCTCTCTATTCTCTGATCTCAGCTTTCTACGTCCAACTAACTCCTCTATATGTGTGTCTGTCCTCTGCTTCTATTAGTTCATGGCTTTAAAGGCGGTTTGCTTTCTGTCGGTTCGTTTCCACTTCCCAATGTTCTGGTTTTCCTTCCTTTGTTCGTTCGAACTCCCCTGTTCTACGTCATCATCACTATGTAACACTTCATAGGGAGGTGGCCACCTATTATGCAACGAGTGAGTGTGTCAGGTTGCTTGGACACATTTGAACAATAGTTATTTCTGTTTGCTCCAAGATGCCCGTGAAACAAGAATCCTCTACCTACTCATCGTGCATGTCAGACTTCAAATCCCATGTAATCTTGCTTTACAACCTTGTTAAATCTAGTTGTTTATCGAGACGTGCCTCCACCGTTGATCTAGGCCCCTTGGACCCTACGGTCACCGTTCATATCCAGCGAGTAAGTAGCATGATGTTTACCCGTCCAATGTGAGCGGTTTTCTCTCTCTTCCACTGGATACATGTCACTAAGTGTGTAGCATCGAGAAGGACTCGGTCAAAACTACTTACCACCTTGAGGCCTTCTAATATCCTGCTGATTTTGTGGAATCCACGAAACTGAATATATTACTTTTCTACATTTCATATCCATTTTGGGTTCGGGCACTTTGGAGCTTTCCTTCACTGAGGGGGATGCCCTACAATACACGATTAGCACTTTAGCGCTAATCGCATATCGGAAACCACCCCCGTTTCCTGAATTAGCCTTTGGTTTTTCCAATTTGTGCCAGCGCGCATTACCATGGGCCAACGGTCTGCATGCTCAACCGAGGGTCCTCGTTGCTCCACGCTGATCACAATTGCAACTATCACACAGATTCCTTCTGATAGCTTGATCTTTCTAAGACTTGAATCTGTTTGGCTTAATTTGAACGAGTTTATGAAAACTTAGAGAGTGTCCAATTCAGATCAAGCAGTGGCTTTCCCGAGATAGATCCTGTGTTATGTGCCATTAATTTATATTATTCTTGCTCATTTTTTTCATTGATCTATTGGCTTCCACTGGTTGAAAGTAGAAGTAGATTCTTGTCCTGTGCCTTAGTAAATTGCATGTGCTTGTGGATCTACATGATTTCTATATGGTATTGGAGATGAATTCAATATAATAGAGGAGATTTCAAAGTTTTTATTTTTTTGTTACAAGTGAAATTTGAATTTGCTATACATACTTCAGGATTGGCAAATGGCGTCCTATGGTTTGTGTCTCAAGTATTCCTTGGAAGCCGGTGCAAATTTTAAAGCCTGGAGGGACAGAATGGAGGTTGTGCTAGAGGATAATGGCCAGAGGGAATTCATTAATAAATAAATGTGTAAGCCATCAACATTGGATGCACAAAATTTGGTTGAATGGAAGAAGTGTGTAGTGAAGGTGAGGTGGATAATGCTTGAGGGAGTTCGAGACCACATTGTCTCGAGTCTTCATGGAAAGAGAACTTTTTATGATATGTGGAAAACATTAATAGACTTGTATCAGAACAATAGTGACAAAAGAAAATTGGCATTGAAGGAAAAAGTTAAAAAAATGAAAATGGAGAAAGGCAAGACGATTCCAAAATAATTGACCAAGTTTAGTCAGTGTCGTGATGAATTTGGAAGTGTTGGAATCATGGTTTCTGAGGACGATATGTTGAGTCTTGCACTTATATGACTCCAAAAGAGTTGGCATAGTTATGAGGACTCTGTCAATGGTCAGGAGAAGTTGTCGGGTTGGAAATGATTGTGGTCAGATTTGATGTAGGAGGAGATTAGGAGGAACAACAAGGATGGCTCTTCATCACAGACTAATGATGAAGAAAATTGGGCCTTAGCGATTCAGGTGAAGAAGGGAAAAGGGAAAGATTCCCATTCCAAATCAGATTATTGTCATGGAGGTAAGAAGAAATGCATGACGAAAGCTAAGTGCTTTCATTGTCATGAATTGGGTTAGTTTGCTACAAATTTTCCACTCAAGAAGTCCAAGAAGAAGTACTCAAGGGGAGCGACAGGTGAGCCTTTGCCCTCTCAATTCGAATTGGACATTTCCCTCATTGCATGCATGGTTTCATCAATGATGGGAAGTGTATGGTACTTAGACAGTGGAGCTTCATTCCACATAACCAGCGACAAAGAGCTATTTAGTGACCTAGAGGAGAAAGATCTCTAGATGCATATCAAGGTGGGTGACAATGGTAAGTATACTATTACTTGATTAGGCATGGTTACTTTTCAAAGTGGGCATGGGGCTCCACTCACCTTGAAGGATGTTATGTATGTGCTCAGGTTGAAGTAGAACTTGGTATATGTTGTCATGCTTGATAATAGAGGCTATGATGTTATATTCTAGAAAGGAAAGGTGTTCTGTCAACAGATAACTACGGGCCAAGTAAAGAATATAGGGATTCAGGTGAAGAAACTCTCTAAGCTGGAGGTAGACAAGTGTGATGCTTTGGGCACAAAAGTAGAAAGGGTGGAGAGATGAGATGTTTGCGAGTTGTGGCACAAGCGATTAGGCCACTTGCATCATCGGGCTTTGAAAATATTGCAAGGGATGTCTTTGAAGGTATTGCAGTGGATCTCTATCGGTCTTCCCAAAAGTAAGTTTGAGGAAGTTGATACATGTAAGGGGTGTGCTTTGGGAAAATACACCAAGTCTTCCTTTCACGATAGAGACAATCAAGCAGAGGCTATTCTAAATCAAGTCCATTCAGATGTGTGTGGACCATTCTTGAAAGTATCCATGGAAAAACACATGTATTATGTTAAACCTGTTGATGATTACTCTCGTAAATTATGGATATTTTCATCTAGAAAAAGGATCAACTTTCACAAAGTTTTGTGAGTTTAAAGCATTGGTGGAGAAAAAGTTGAGAAAGAATGTTAAATCTCTACGGAGTGATAACGGTGGTGAGTATGCCTCAAATGAGTTTAAGAACTTTTGTGCAATAGAAGGGATTAAATAGGAGTTGATAACATCACATAACCTCAGTAGAATGGGGTGGCCGAGAGGAAGAATAGAAGCATAGTAGGGGTAGTGAAGGTGATGTTACATGATCAATGCCTACCACTTCATTTGTAGGTTGAGGCATGCAACACAATGGTATATGTTCATAACCGTAGCCCACATCAGATACGTGTGATGAAGACACTCTAGGAGGCTTATTCCGATAAGAGGCCAGATGTTGGTCACTTCAGGATTTTGGGTCATTAGTATATTTCCATGTGACCAAAGATGCATGAAAGAAGCTTAAGCCTACAACAGAGTTGGGGATATTTGTGGGGTACACTGATACACCTCACAACTATTAGGTGTATTTTTCGACCAACACGATGACAATGGTTCACGGAGATGTCAGATTCGATGAGGAGAAGGCCATGTGAATTTGCACTGAGAGGGAGCTTGAGCTACATGCAGATGAGGAGCTTCTAGATCATAAGGTTGAGGAGCCTTAGATTGATGTGGAGTAGCCACATGTAGAGGATCTCAGAGTGGAGACATCCACTCAAGCAAATTTTTTGAGAAAGGGAAGAAAGCGCAGTAGAGATGCTTATAGATTGTTTAATGATGCACACGAGAATGTGGGAGAACCCACTTCTTAGCGTAGGAATAGAAGGTCACTTGAGAGGTACACTAGATACATGGCTCTTATGGGTGAATGTGTTGTGATAGAGCCATCTTCCTTTAAGGAAGCAGTGCAACAACTGTTTTGGGTTGTGTTGACATTGTTGGACACGCCAACATGTTAGGGGATCTCCTCGGTAAGAAGTCCCAACTAGACCTCAGATTGTTTGGTGTAGGAGTCTCAGCAGTAGGTCATACGATATCGCGTTGACCATGGTTGTGTGCAGATGTAAGTAAGAGGTCCATATTGGTAGCAAGGATGTGACATCCGCAGCAAGCCAAGGAAGGTGCATGAAAGGTTCTAACACAAAGAAGGCGGAATGAGTGCATGCCTTGGAAGAGAAAACATGAGAAAAGATGCATCACAAACTAGAAGGAAGGTGAACCAACAATCCAAAGTGATGGTTAAACCAAAAACACATTTCAGTAAGATTCATACGTAAATATACAGAAAGAGTCTATGCAAACATGTGTAAGAAAAACATATACATATATTATTAGCGTAAACAAGTTAACTGAAATACAATAACAACATATGCATGAAACATGTTGGCTCTGTTATATTAAGAAGTGAGTTCCAATCATAAAGTACAACCATGACCAACCACTAGCTCTAATAAAGGAATGTTACAGTCACCACCGCCTACTCCTCTAAAGAGATGTACTAGCTTTGCACTGTGGAGAAGCCAAGACTTGTTACAATACTATCCAAGCTTTCTCTAAGATACTCCTATCAGAAGCTTGGCTAACCAAAAGCCTCTATAATGAGTTGTTAGGTATTATAAGTAGCAAAGGGTGGGGTGACCCATGACATTCCCCTTTATGACTGTTAACCTACCCTCATGACTCTTCAACTACTTTATGACTATTACATTCAACTATCGACACAGCTTGGACTTCCACTTCACAAGATATTACATAAAATATACACATATACCCATGTGAGACAAAATAGTCTTACGAAATACATGCAAGACATCACTAAGAGTCTGACAACTGTGGGAAAACCAACTCTTCGACATCCTCATGATGCTCAATGGTGACGAACTGATGCCAAGCTTGGTGGTCCACGATGGTGTCTGTGTACTCCATGGTGAGATATTTCTGGAAACAAACTCTTGCCTCAGTTGCATCTAGGTACACCGATTTGGCTCCTTTATCCAACTTGTCTAATAACATGTGCATCATTGTCTTCAGTTTGGTTAGACTAGTGACATACCCATGCATAGTGTCTACACTAATCACCAAGTTTGCATTAGTGGCTATGCGCATCAACTTGTCAAAGCATGAGTCTAGTGCTCGTCAGACTCAATTATTTGTCTTTGCCTTAGTGAGTGTCCCAATATATGGGACTGCATGTGCATGCGCAAAAACATCCATGCTTATGAACACCCATGCATGGGAAGCTTGCAAACTAGTGATGAGCTAGGGGAGTTCCTCATCATTCTGGATCTGACTCTAGATGTGTGCCTTCAACTCAACCACAATGGGCTTCACCATCTTGGGCAAGTGTAATGGGGCTCCCTTGTATCTCATTTTCCATGTTTGCATGCAATCGACATCAGTATGCAAGTTTGAAAAGGTACGTGCTCTCCTAGCATAATGATGATGCCAACCTTTGAGATGGACAACTTCCTTATGCATGGTACCAAATCTCGAATACAACATCCACATGACTATCTCAAGGTATGATACTTCATCGAGTATCACCTTCTTCAGATCTACTCTGGCGGATGTTGTAATGTGTTCTCCTCACTACTTGGCCATTTGTAACTCCTTACCCATTCGCTCGTTCTCTCCTATCAACAAGTGAACACTCGAGGTAGTGGCTTTGGCATATGCTCTGGTATCATTGTCCAATGTTGCTAGCTACTTACACACATTAGATATGATCACTTGTTCCACAAACTGTGTAGGAGATGTGTGGACAGCCAGAGTAGACACTCTGTGTGATTGCATAACTCTATGTTGTGACTTCTCAAATGATATGTTACATATCTCTTCTTTTGGATTGTCTCAAAGGATCTCAGTATCCCCTTGGTCACTAAGGACTTGTTCTACTTCCAGATCTAGTGAATTCGATGGGTTTCTCTCTTAGTGGTAAGTCATGAGGTCAATTTCTTGTTCTAACTCTCTGTTTGGTTTAAAATGTAGATGCAAATTAGAGTTTCATTTACTATCAATCTGGGTAAGTAACCTTCAATGATCATCCAATATATATGCACTTAGAGATAAACTAAACTAACCTAGGTGAAGAAATGCCAATGCTCCCTTACGGGAGGTCTTTTATTGGGATTTTCAACACCTATTTAGTCATTTAATTAAAATGGAATGTAAAGACATTGTGACAAGTGTAAGAAATATTAAAGCTCCCTTACAGGAGACTGTTCATTAATATTTCTAATCATCTTAATCAACAAACTATTTAAACTAATGAAATTAAAACACTTAAATGTAATTCTGATTGATTGCATGAAATATTAAAGCTCTCTTACAAGAGACTATTCATTTATATCTCAAGCATATGAATCAGTAAATTAATCTAATTAAATTCACAAACAAACATAAAATTAAAGTTTACCAAAACAAAACGAGCATGCAAGTGAGGTAATGGGGGCCCTCCATAGCTCCATAAGAACACCTAGAAAGAAGTCAAATGTAGAAGAAAATCCAATCTGCTTTATTTATCCTCAATTGCAAATTGCAATTACAAGCTCCAAGTTCTACATTCCAAGAAGTCCTAAGCTCTACATTACAATGATTCTAAAATCTAAAATTACAAATGAAGGACTAAATTTATAAATTCTAAAAGTTAAGATTACAGATGAAGATTAAAAATTAATGATATAACACTCCTATTTATAAAAAAACTATGATAACAAACTTATAAATGTAGACCCACTATTCCCTCCTTTGACCCACATATTTCTCAACCAACGGTGATACATAACCCTATCCTCTATGACCTCCTCCATGAGGTCCATGATCTTCTCCATGAGGTCCATGATATTCTCAAATTCGAATTTGAACATACAGTGCCACATAAAGATGCCTTGGAAGCTTCCTTTGTACCTATACATGTCAACAAACTCATTGTAATTGTTAGGTATAAGTATAAGTTTATTAAAAATGTTAAGAATTAATAAACTTTGGAAAATCATAGTTATAACCCAATGATGAGGTAAATGTAATGATGTGGAGGTGGAATGGAGGTGACATGAAGGTAATATGGAAGTAATGTGAAGGTATTCGTGAATAATGGAGTGAGAATAGGGACTATTTTGAGGCCCAACACTCTGGCTACTCCATCTTTGCATCCATCTGCTCAAGTACTCGTTTAATCTCTTGAGCGAATTCCTGCTCCTGCGACTGCTCACCCTGTCTTCTTTGTGCCAGCTACTCAAATGAGTTTACTACCTCTATGGACGTAGTTTCATCAATCTTTGCATGTTGCACCCTACTATGTCTATCCTTACTATGCTTCCTTCTCCTGTCTGTGCAACTCCTGTTCTTTCCAGAGTTTCTCCTTCTACTCTTCCAAATCCTTCACAGTTTCCTCCATCCTCTATTTATCTCTCTACCTTGGCATGTTCCTCTTGTTGCGTTGTCACCTCTTTGCCTCTATTTCTGAAGTTGGTTTCTCTAGAAGTGGGCATGCCTTGAACTTTCAACTTTGTTCTTCCTTTGCACTGTCGACAATCTTTCTCTTGCCTTTGTCATGCACATGTATGTTACCCTGTACTGTTGGTGCTCTCCTTGATGCTTCTTTGCATTTCTTCGCTAACCATTCCACAAAAATGTCTACTATTTCATTAGGCCTACAGAAGCTATGAAAATATCTCCATGGGTCTTCCTCGGCCCAATGACATGCCCTATGGATCCAAGGAAATTGCACTCTCGCGAAGTGATCCTTCTCAAAAAATGAAAGTCATACAAATTGAAGCTTCTAGTGCCGAAGGTAAATCTTTTAAAATCTCCTATCTCGGCATCCACATGCTTCAGATTCTGTATCTTGTACAACCTGATACACAATGGAAGATTGGGCCAAGGTGCCTTCTTCTTTCGATGCAGTCTAGATGATAGTCCTACCGAGATGTGGTACAACACTTTTTGCATGGCAAGCTTGTCCATGGAAAACTTCAGTAAAACATGCAGAGACTTCTCCGCATTGTACATCCATATGAAGGTGCCAAAAGGTGAGGCATCCCAATCTGCTATGTTGATCAATGCCTCCATTGCTTCCTTCAACATGCAAGGTGGATCCTACTCAAATATTATCTTGTACATCGGGATGAAAAAATGGTCTAACAACTATGTGATGACTCCATAGAAGCTGCATTCAAAAAAAAAATTACAATAAGTGTTTACAAAGGTTCTCATTGATGTCCATTCCCACTTCAAGCCCAGGAACTTCTCATGGGAAAAAATTGCATCGAAGATGTATGCAGACATGCAGATTTTTCTTGGTTACCTTTTGGCTACTGCTGAGCTTATGTTACCTATTTCTTAGCCTGTGAGCCAACATGTCAGACCAATTGCATGCTTTGCCTTCACTGGCCAGTCGGTCCAACGTGAGCACCTAACTCTGTAACCTCTAGCTGCTAAAAATAGATCCCTAAAATCTAGGGATGATTTTTTGCATGTTTCCTTTTTCTATTTCGGGAAAAGAACCCCATGCATGCAAATCAGGTTTGTTGAGTCCCAGGGGGAACCAACCAACCTGAAGCTGCATGCAACAGTCTGCAAGACTGAGAGAGGCTTTTGCACAATTTCTGGGAGGAGTTGGACTGGCTGTTCCTGAGGAATTACACAATTTCTCAGGTCAACAGGTGACTACTGCCCAAAATTACGCAATTTTTGGGCTGGGATGTAGTGCTAGGCCAGATTGCACAATTTTCTCAATGAAGCCTATTTGACTAGATTGCGCAATTTTTAAGCCCAATAGGTTGGCCAACGGATTTGCTCAATTTTTGGAGGGAAGGCTAGTTCCCCTCCATAATTTTGCAATTTTCTGAGTGAGCTGCTCAGCCAACAATTATCTTAATTCCAGAGTGGAAGCCTATGAAAGAAGTGAAGAAAAATGTCGTGCAAAGGCTGGCAAGTCACTAAAATATCGATGAAACCTATGTACTTGACAATGCAAGACATGCTGCTAGGATGGTTGGTAGGGATGCTCCAAAATGAAGCTAAGGAAAAATTTTGGAGGGTGGTTATAGCCGCTACAACACTTGGCGACAGAGTGTTAGAACTCCATCTCTCTGAATGGACCTTGTTTGTGAAAAGAAAGTCTAACACCTTCGGAAGTATTGTTTAGTTCTCTATTCATCTTGGTTTCCACACTTGCTTGATTGTACAATGTAGCATCTACCAAGCTCTTCGTCGGTTGGCACACATTCCAAGCCAAGGAAGCACAAATTTTTTAATTGGAGATAGTGGGTAATTAGTGCACAATCTTTATGGTCATTAGAGTTTTAGTTTCATCTCTAGTGTTGCTTTGCTGTCAGCAGGCCTTGACAGTACCTCGACGGAGTCACGTAGGAACACAAGCATCACTCCATTTCCAGCAAGCTTGGTCAGTGCCTTGGTGGAGCTATTTTCGTCACCTCTCTATGCAAGAAGCCTTTCTCTTCTTTTGCCTTATTCAATTTCAATCTTTTTATTTTAATTTTTCACATTTTATTTTTTTCATTTTCATTTTTGTAACTGTTCATTACACTTATTCATTCCAGAGGCTGAAGAGGGATCCTCATTGATTGAGAGCAGAAGAGGTTGTTCCTTCATAGAAGTAGTTTATATAGACCTCTGACGTGCTTGTTGAGGTTTCCCCCTCACCTTACTCTACTTGACTGAGCTGACAAGGATTAACCCAAAAACAACCGACTAGAGTAGGTAATACTAGTTAGCGCACAAGCATTGTGTTTTCACCAGGATTCAATTCAACAATATCTATTTTCTATTTATGTATCATGGGCTGAAGAAAAAAAGTTCTTCATGCAGATGCATGACGAAAGATAACCAAGTATTGATAACTACACAAGACCTATTGTACCTTACATAGCTTGTTTCAAGGGTCATGCAAGGCTTCATGCAAAACTATACTACAGATGTAAACAAGCAAACAAATAACAAGACACAGTAACATCAAAAGTAAATGCATAATCGAAGTGAATAAGCAAACAAGTATGCAAGCAAACAAACAAACAAAGTAAGAAGCAAACATGCATGAAAGCAAAAAAAACAAAAGAAAACACTACTCCTACTCCTAAGCTAACGGTGAATGGGTCTACTGACATGAAGTAATACTTCCAATGCAACAACTGATGCATTGGTCCACCCATTTTAGTGAAGGCATGGTTCACAAATAACATAGCTATGTGAACCAACAAGCACAAAATATATAACAATGAAGACAAACACATTGCGAGCTTAAATGCGCCCACATAACATAAGTGAGTGCAACTGAATGGTATGCAATCCGTGGAGCTACCATGATGTTGTGCAACACTATTTGCAACCATTAAGAATACACATACTCTGGACTGTGACATGCAAGAAATCAAAAGAAACAAAGGTAACTTGTGCCATGCATGTGTGTTTGCTATGTAAGATTCCTCCAATGCATTAGTGATGGGATCATGTAGTTTGAGTGGAGGAAGCATGATCTCTATGTGAGATTGATCTTCAACACATAGAGAAGAGTGATGAGAAGCCTCTAGTGTTTCAACAATTTCCTGATCGAAAGTGAAACCAACCTCAGGACAGCGAGAACCTGACATAAGCATCAGCTCGGGCTGAAGATCCTTAACAATGTGTGGGGTTTCGATTTTGTTGACATATAGAACATCATAAATAGGTGGCTTTGAAAAATCAACTGTGATAGAATCATCATCGTGATCAAATACATGGGTAAATAGATCATGATAGCTACGATCAACAAAATCAATGATTTCATCAAAATCCTCATGATCTAATGAATCAAACAGAGGGGTAGATGAGAAGCGTAAAAATTCATCCTCTGCATTTCAAGAAAAGGTAGATGAAAGATCAAGTGGATTTTCAAAGAATGATTTGTCCTCTTCGTTGTCGGATGATGGGATGACATCCAGTGTGTTCTATGAATGATCAACAATGGAGGAGGCGCGGAAAAAACGAAATCATTCTTCGCCACGAGTTGATGCTCAGAATCCCAGTCATACTCTTCATGAATGTGAGCGTAGATTGGTTGTGCAACACCAACTTTGTGGACAGCTTAATCCTCATTCATAAGAGGTGTAGAGTTCGAAATGGAATAATACAAGAGAGTGCAATCTAAAGGATCAATGGAACATGAAGATGGAGGTTGAGGTAAGACATGCATGTGACAAACCATGGGCTTTGCAACCAAATATGCATGAAAATTGAGAGAAGTGATGTTGGGAGGATGTGACAGTTGAATGAATGTGTGTGCATGTTCTCCCACACTACTCTACAATGGTGGAGTTGTTTGATGAGGAGACAATAGACAGTCACTTGTGACCACGAACATGTCTATCTATTATTGCATAGCTTGATCACTGAAGCATGCAGAGCGGGGCTTGAGCTTGAACTTCTTTTTAGGATTGACAGATTTGGTAAGACAATATTCAAATCTGTCTGTGAGATACTAGAATTCATCTGACGTTTCAGAGCTTGAAACTGCAACACACAGAAGCAGTCCCAAAAATCCATAGGCGATTCTTTCGGGGTCTTCTGTTGTTGTAATAGTTTTTGGTCAATAGTTTCTGGATCAAAATGATGGAAATTAAACTCAATGAGATCATAGAACTGCTCAAGTGAGTGCATGTTGTTGGGTGGCAGAGTCTAGCACCATCGTTGTTGAGATTTAAAAAGTGTGTATGCAAGCAACATGCTGGCCTCTTCTGCATAGAACTTATCTGCAAGTAATGCATAGAAGTCATCTAAGTACTCAGGCCAGTATACTTCGCCTTCACCATCATATGTGAATTTGGACAAGACACTACAAAATTTCCTCCTGATTTCGAGAGGTTCGGCATGTGAAACAAATCACAGAGGGATGAGTTTGATAATATCCATGATAGATGTGTGAAGATTCAAAATAGGATGAGAGGACACAACTTGTCACTTAAACATCTTTCTAGCGCTAGAAATCTTGATGGTGCTGGACCTGCCAAAATGTCAGGTGATCTCCTCAATCAGAAGTCCCAACTAGACCTCTGACCATTTGTTATAGGAGTCCCAACAGCGGGTCGTATGGTATCACCTTGAACATGGTTACGTGTAGAGGTAAGTAATATTTCCCTATTGATAGCAAGCGTGTGACATGTGCAGCAAGCCAAGAAAGGTGCATGAATGGTTCTAACACACGAAAGGTGGAATGAGTGAGCCCCTTGGAAACCTATGTAAACATGTAGCTTGGAAGGGAACACACGAGCAAAGATGCATCACAAATTGGAAGGAAGGTGAACCAACAATCCAAATTGATGGTTAAACCAACAACACATTTGGATAAGATTCATACATACATATACAGAAAGAGTCTATACATACATGTGTAAGCAAACATATACATATATCATTAGAGTAAACAAGTTAACTGAAATACAATAAAAACATATGCCTGAAATGTGTTGGCTCTATTATATTAAGAAGTGAGAGATTCAATCATACAATACAACCATGACCAACCACTAGTCCCGATAATGGAACGTTATAGTCATTTCCACCTACTCCTCCAAAGAGATGTACTAGATCTACATTGTAGAGAAGCCAAGGCTCATTACAATACTCTCCAAGATTTATCTAAGATACTCATCTCAGAAGCTTGGCTGAACAAAATGATCTACAATGAGTTATGAGGTACTATAAATAGCAAAGGTTGGGGTGACCCTTGACATTCCCATTTGTGACTATTCACCTACCCTCATGACTCTTCAACTACTCTATGACTGTTACATTCGACTATCGACACTTTGACTTCCACTTTACAAGATGTTACATACAATCGATAGATGTACCCATGTGAGAAAAAACAGGGTTGAGCAAGCCATGCAAGACATTAGTAAGACTCGTACAATTGTGGGAATACTAGCTCTTCGACATCCTCACGATGGTCGATGGTGGTGAAATAATGCCAAGATTGGTAGTCTGTGATGGTGTCTGTGTACTTTATGGTGACATATTTATGGAAACGAACTCTTGCCTCTATTGCATTCGAGTACACTAATTTTACTCCTCTATCCAACTCGTCTGACAACATGTGCATCATTGTTTCGAGTGCACCCAGACTAGTGACATACTGATGCATAGTGTCTACACTGATTATCAAGTCTACATTGGTGGTTATGTGCATGTTGGGAATGAGATCCCCTAAGGATAGTTTTGGGGCTAAAATCCCATGTTTTTGTCAAATGTTGTAATAAACTTCTAAAGACTCGGCATTTTGTGGTCGTAGAGCACGAAGGTGTCATGAGTCATAAAGGGTTGTCTGCCCCTAGTTTTGTAAATTAAAGTCAGCTGTAAGAGATCTACCCATGGTCCGTGAACCATGGGATTGTATAAAAAGATCTAAGCTCTAAGTAGTTAGGAGTCAACGAATGATGGAGAAGTCTAAAAGAGTCATAACTCTGATGTACAAAGTCTAAGTTTTGGGTCGTAGCATAGGTAGAGGCTCTGTAGCTGAGTGCGCAAAGGCCTAGAGTGGAAGTCCACAGTTGAGTGCGCAAACCCCTGCAGTTGTGTGCGCATGGTGGATAGAGTCTATGATCACTTGGAAGACATCAATAAAGAAAAGTATTCTACAAGTTCTATATCTTTGTTCTAATTGATTCATCTTGTCATTTTATGTACGAATTTCCTTTATAATGCTTATGTGATGCGCGAATGTGTATAATTATGTTGGATAATTGAATGCCAATAATAATATCTATTTACATCATGTTAACTATGAGTATCTAATCAGATAAGTAAGGTTGTTAAGGTAACTAGACAGTCTGTACAATATGTTGCCTTAACAGCGCAAAAGTATCTAGACCGAAGGATAGGGCTACACGAAGGTCAGTCGTACCCTTTCGCGGCAGTACCAAAAGAAGGACTAAGGGGTTAGGTAGAAAGAGCCCTAGAACTAAGCAACCTATGCAAAGGCAGGAATAGAAGGAACAAAATGACATCACGACCATCTCAAGGTGCAGAAACGTGGTTCTAGGATTCCCCCATACTACTTCAGGTGAGTCTTCAGTCCGTGCTTCGCGGGCTGATGCCGAAAGGGCCAGTAGTGTAGGGATTTTTTTGGCTAATTAACAATGAACCTGAGTTAGGCTCCCTCTACCCAACAAATGCTTCTGTTGCTGGGACCGAAATCTGCATAAGAGATGTATGATGTCATATCACTAGAATCCAACTAAGAAAGAGATCAGAGACTGGTTGGATAGGAAGGTCCACGAATTCACGGCGCAGGAGAACAAAAACCTATGACTGACAAAGGAATAGTGGTTGGACATATACCTATATATAGAGATCCATGAAATATTTTTCTACTCCCTTCCGGTTGAGCTATACAAGTGGATCGCGGAGCTAGAAAACAACCAAGGAAGGTGGAAACTTGACGGTCCTACTATGTGGACCCTTGTGCTAGTACAGAAATTGGAAGCATCCGAGGACAACATTGCCCATGTTGTTGATCATTGGCTCGATCATGTCATAGGAGGATTCGTGACTGAATTCATGGTCGACACCTCAGTAAACTACAGTGAAGCGGAGCTGTGCTTTTTCAAAGGACCATGAGGTAAGTACATGAAATCTTTCAATACCTGGATTAAAATGCTATTGTGCAAAAAACGGGTTATGTAGCTACGTTGATATTCAGAGATACATGAAGTGGAAAAACCTACAGGAATGATGGAAAAAAGGGTCTTGAATATAGTCCATTCATTTCATCTCTATGAGATGATGAAGAAGGGATAGTGTAGGTTTCTCCATGAAGTGTTATTCAGTTAATAAGACAAGGATTCCCGTGAATACCACCTCCACCCAGACCACCTCCAACTTCACCGCCATCACCTATGACTTCACCCATACCACCTCCACCTCCACCACAGTTTAGTATGGCAAATTCAGTGAAGCTGGCTTTGTTCAAAGGCTTGGGGAATGAAGACCCAGGCCAATTCTAGTTTGTTGTAAAAGTTGTATGGGAAGCTCTGGGCGTTACATATGATAACATGAAGAAGGTGACCTTGGTTAGTTCTCTACAGGATCATGCGCTAACCTAGTACATCAAGTAATCTAATCATAACCCGAATGCTAGAGTGGCAGACACCTAGACCGCGCTAAACAAAGAATTTCGTAGCCTAAATCTGAAGCATAGTCTATTGTGGGGTTCAAGGAAAGCGCGATGCAACTAGGTCAGATACCTTGGGAATTAGATCAAAGGTTCAAATGTAAAATCCGTGAAGCTAACATGAACTCAACAGATGGACAACATCATAAGTGGTTTGTGGCTTCACTCTTGCCACACTTGAGGGTTGCACTATCACAACAGAAGATAACAACCCTTGGAGATTTCCATGAGGCTACATGAAACACGAATGCAAGATCCAAATCTGGCGGTTCAGCAGATGCATGTGCAATTGAAAAACCTTAGCCTTGAGATGCAAAGTTTCAAGCAGGACAGAATAGTCTAACCAGAGGTGTGTGAAGGGGTATGGTGTCTAAAATGCAAGATTTAGGGGCATGAAAGAGACCATTGTCTGATCTTTGTGAACTATATGGAAAGAGGAGGATGCTAGGTCCCTATAATACTAGTGATTACCCTATTAATATTGTAGTTGTATCCCTTATTAATATTGTTGTGCCCCTATTGACCCCATATTGTTATTATTGTGCCCAATAGAATCCCTCTATTGTTATTTTTGTGGTTTTATATTATTATTGTTAGGTCAGTTGGGTTATATTGTGACTCCTTAGACTCTTATATATAGAAAGGATGTTTTGTCATTTGAATCATCGAAGAATTATTCATTTTTGTAATGTAAAGGAGGTTGCCCCCTCGAAGAGGTTGAATTCTAAGGCGTTGATCTATATTTTCTATCTTTTTGTGAGGTAGTTTCATAACATTTGGTATCAGAGCTTTGGATTCTAGGGTTTCGCTACTCCAAACAGTGACTCGTGGCACGTCGTACAAGTTCGCTCTACTGAACTAGTTTATAATCAGGTCACTATGGGATATTTCGCATAACTATTCCTTGGAGAATCGAATTTGGATCACACTAGTGGAATTGGAAACAGGACATAGAGGGCTACTGCAGGTCACAATTTCAGAACTAGATGATTTGAAAGTACAGAGATACATCAGAGGCAATATTGAGCTCCTACAATGTGAAGAAAGGTGTGTAGATTTTTTAAAATTTTTGCTTAAGCTTGGTTTGAAAATTTATTTTGAAGGAATTCAAAGGGCATAGTGGACCATTATTATTAGTAACTGATGCTCCAAGGAAAGGAAATGCAAACACCTTGTAGGCAACCTGAAAGCTATAACATGACTCATGAAGAAGAGTAAGAAATGCTACATGATATATCAAAATTACAAGACCAAGTGCAACAAATGTCACTTTCACAAAAGCTAATAGAAGCTAAGATAAAGGGCGTGGAAGCTAAGATGGATGATTTGAAGATAGATTTGAAGACAGATTTGAAGAGAGACATGGAAGATTTGAAGACAGATTTGACAAATTTTCTACAAGAAATACTTACTAATGGTGAAAAGGTAGTAAAGGAAAGTCATGATGCAAACAAAAGAAATGTTAATCATGATTTCATATACTCCAATGTGGGATCGAAGACCCATCATATTCCAAAAATAAATATGAGGAAGTTTGATGGCAAGGATCCCGTAACATGGATATTATAGATGGAGCAATTTTTCGATCTCAATAATGTGCAAAGCACACAAAATGTATGTATTGCAACTTTATATTTGGAACCATATCAGTTTGTATGGTATCAATGGCTTTGCTCTCATAAACATATTATAACTTGGGCAATTTTTACGGAATAATTGACAGCACATGATGAGGATACAAAAAGAAACACTTTTTTTAGCGAGTTGATAAGTCTCAAACAAAAAGGTTCAATAATGGAGCACATTGAGGAGTTCCAAAAATTAAACATAAGGGTAAAAAAGATTCCAGAGGAGCATAGGATTGATGTGTTTATAGGGACTTTAAAGGATAATATCCAACATGATGTTCACCTTTGGGAACCTTATTCATTAGAGAAGGCATTCAGGTTAGCAAGAAAAATGGAAAGCAAGATTATGTCAACCGGGAAGCATACCACTCACAACTATAAATATGGAAATGTTGTTGCCCCTTGTCTTCCATAACCTATAAAGTTGACACCCCAAAAATTGGAAGAAAAAAGAGCAAAAGGGCTTTGTTATAGATGTGATAGGAAATACACTAAATGTCATAAGTGTGCTGAGAAGAAATTATTCTACATAGATTGTGAAGAGGAAAAAGAAAAGGAGCAAGAAAGGTCGGAAGAAGAAGATATACTCCAGGAGCAAAGCCTAGATAAAGAAGAAATGAATCCAACCATATCTTCAAATGCATTGGTGGGAATTACCACTCCTCAAACCATAAAGATAGAAGGACAAATCAAGAAGAAAATGGTAATAGTGTTGATTGATTCAAGAAGTACCCACAATTTTATTCATTGTAAGGTAGCAAAAGAATTGAATTGCTTCTTATATATAGCACCAGAGTGTCAAGTGATGGTTGCAAATGGAGGAACAATAAATTTCTCTGGAAAGTGCCATAATATCAAGTTATCCATGGGAGAATATGTATTGACTAGCCCAATTCTTTCCATTCCAATGGGAGGTGTTGATGTTGTACTAGGAGTCTAATGGCTACAATCCTTGGGTACAATAGATTTTAATTTTCAAGAACTTTTCATGAAATTTTCTGTGGAAGGAAAGGTAGTTTAACTAAGGGGCATTGTAGGGAAACTGGGAAAGATAATCAACTCTAATGGTATGACAAAGCTTCTAAAAAAGGAACAAAGAGGTGTAATTGCACAATTACGTTCTCTAGATGTTTCCACACTGGAATCATCTATTTCTCTAGATCTCCAAAAAGTCTTGGACAATCATTCCAAGGCATTTGAGACTCCCAAAGGTCTCCCACCTATTTTTGATCATGATCATTCTATTCATCTAATTACAGGAAGTGTTCCTCCAAACATCAACCCGTACAGATATCCCTATGCCCAAAAGAGTGAAATTGAACATATGGTTGCAGAAATGCTCGAGGCTGGTGTAATTCAACTGAGTCAAAGTTCTTTCTCTGCTCCAATAGTATTGGTGCACAAGAAGGATGGATCATGGCGCATGTGTTCGGATTATAGGGAACTCAACAAGCTCACTATTAAAGATAAGTTTCCCATTCTCGTCATTGATGAATTACTGTATGAATTGCATGGATCAATTTACATCACCAAGTTGGATCTTCGTTCAGGATATCAAAAAATCACAATGAAGACTGAAGACATTCCAAAAACAACATTTAGAACTCATGAGGGTCATTATGAATTCTTGGTCATGCCTTTTGGCCTTACCAATGCACCTTCAACATTTGAAGGTTTGATGAATTCCATTTCCAAACCATTCCTTAGAAAATTTGTGTTAGTATTTTCTGATGATAAACTAATCTACAACAAGTCTTGGAAGGATCATGTTGAACATGTTGATAGGGTGCTACAACTATTGGAGGAGAAACAATTATATGCAAAAAGATCCAAATGTTTCTTTGGAGTACAAGAGGTGGAATATCTGGGTCATATTGTATTTCATGAAGGAGTTAAGGTAGACCATAGCAAAATTAAATCCATTAAGGAATGGAAAATCCCCACATCCATAAAGCATCTGTGAGGATTTCTTGGGTTGATAGGGTATTATCACAAGTTTGTTAAGAATTATGGGAGCATAGCAGCACCTCTAACAACATTATTGAAGAAAGACGCATTTTCATGGACTCCAAAAGAAACAAAGGCCATCGAACATCTTAAAGAGGCAATGTGCCAAGCACAGGTCCTAGCTACACCAGACTTCACAAAAACCTTTATTGTGGAATGTGATGCTTTAGGAAATGGAATTGGTGCTGTTTTAATGCAATATGAAAGACCCATTGCTTTTTAAAGTCATCCAATCAAGGGAAAGTTTTTACACAAAGCTATTGATGAGAAGGAAATGTTGGCAATACTCCATGCACTTAAGAAATGGCGACCCTACCTAATGGGAAGACACTTCAAGGTAAAAACGGATCATGATAGCCTTAAATACTTGTTAGAACAAATATTATCCTCTAAAGGGCAACACAAGTGGGTCATAAAGATGTTGGGTTATGACTTTGAAATCATCTACAAAAAAGGGAAGCAAAATGTGGTGGCAGATGCACTTTCAAGAAAGGATGAGGATGTGGAAGCATTTTTGTGTGCCATTTCTATTATCCAACCAGATTGGATAAACGAAGCAAGGGAGGAATGGAAGAATGGAAAAGAAGTGTGGGCACTTATTCGAAAGTTACAACAAGATTCCAGTACGTCTAATACATTTAGCTGACAAAATGATTTGTTAGGGTAATAAGATTGCTTATACCTCTGTAAGAATTCCCAACTAAAATAAAAGATTCTTATGGAATTGCACACTTCTCCCTTAGGAGGGCACTCAGGTTTTAAAAACTTACGATAGGGTTAAGAAGGAATTTTTTTGGGATGGCCTTAAATTAGATAGTCAAAAGTTTGTGGCAGAATGTTTGGTTTGCCAACAAAATAAAGTTGAAACAATTAAGACACCGAGTCTATTACAACGTTTATCCATTCCAAGCCAACATTGGGAGGAGGTTTTAATGGATTTTATCATAGGTTTACCCAAGTCTGAGGGAAAGAGTGTCATCATGGTGGTAGTTGACAGACTTACCAAGTATGCACGCTTTTGTGCATTATCACATCCATTTAAAGCTAGTATAGTTTCTACTGCATTTATGGAAACAATTCAAAAGCTACATGGAAACCCAAAGAATATTGTAAGTGACAGAGATACCATTTTCACTAGAAATTTTTGGATAGAATTATTTTCTTGTCTTGGTACTCAATTAGCTCATAGCTCATGTTATCATCCTCAATTTGATGGGAAAACTGCGATAGTAAACAAATGTTTGGAAGGATAACTTCGTCGCTTTGTATCTGATAAACAGACACAATGGGTCAAACGGTTGCCTCTGGATGAATGGTGGTATAATACTTCCTTCCATATAGCAACAAAAATGACCCCATTTATGGAACTTTATGGATATCAGCAACCATCCATCACATCATATTTAAGAGAAAATTCTAAGGTTCAAACAGTGGAACATCACATCCAACATCAACAACAAGTCCTCCAACTCTTAAAGGATAACCTTCTGTTGGCACCGAATAGAATGAAACAATAAGTAGATCAACATCGCAGCAAAATAAGTTTTGATGTAGGTGATTGGGTATTCCTACAGCTACAACCATATAAGAAAATTTCCCTCAAGCAAGCTAAGAAGGATAATAGATTATCACCAAAGTATTATGGTCTGTACAAGGTGTTGTAAAATATTGGTACTATGGCATACAAATTGAAGCTTCCTGTAGCTTCTCGATTGCACCCAGTTTTCCACATTTCATGTTTAAAGAAGGTTATAGGCAACAAGCTCCAGGTTCAAACAATATTGCTAGAACTGGATGAGGAAGGAAAAATTATATTGGAACCGGAAGCAGTCACAAAAATAAGAACTCGACAGCTATGAAATTGATCAATTTTGGAGTATCTTATGAAGTGGAAGAACTTATCCGCTGAAGATTCCACATGGGAGGACGAGAATTTTATTCAGAAACATCCAAAACTACTCAAGCGTTGAGGACAACACTTTTTTGAAGGAGAGGGGCATGCTGGGTCCCTATAATACCAGTGATTACCCCATTATTATTGTAGTTGTATCCCTTATTAATATTGTTGTTCCCCTATTGTCTCCATATTGTTATTATTGTGCCCCATAGAATCCCTCTATTGTTATTTTTGTGGCTTTATATTATTATTGTTAGGTCGGCTAGGTTATATTGTGACTCCTTAGACTCCTATATATAGAAAGGAGGTTTTGTCATTTGAATCATTGAAGAATTGTTCATTTATGTAATATAAAGGAGGTTGCCCCCTCGAAGAGGCTGAATTCTAAGGCGTTGATCTATCTTTTCTATATTTGTGAGTTGGTTTCATAGCAAAGGACCAATTCCTTTGAGGAAAGTGTCTCAAGCAAGATCGAGCACGGGGCCTATGTTATTGTGTGCTATATGTCAAGTAGTAGGAAAGCATGCCACAGATAATTATCATTTGTTGTAGAAGTTTGTACAGATGCCACAACAACCATTTTGCAACTTTTGTAGGTTGGTAAGGCACGATGAGTGTAATTTCAGAAGTTACGAATTGATGATGGATAAAACTCGAACCTATAGCGTCCTGGCCAAAATGAAATGCCCTAACTAGAGTACGGGGATGACACAAACAATATTTCAGGGGCACAAATGAGGCCAAGGTAGAGGAGGACCTAGCAGAGGTCGAGAACAGTTGATTTGCTACAATTGCAGAGGACTAGGACACATGCCTGTGATTACACTAACCAAACTCGTCCGTCATGCAAGTATTGCACGACGTTTGACCATGAAACAAAATACTTCCCTACGCTGATAGCGAGGATACGTGACAAAGGGGTGCTACCACCTCTGCCAACTCAAAACTTGTAGATTATGAGGTCTGAGCCACACGAAGAGGATCCAAATGTGAATATAGTGCTTTAGAGTGGAATCACAATAGGAGATGACAAAACAAAAAATCTTGAACACAGTACATGGGTTCACAAGGCTCCAGTGAAGGAGGTTGAGTTTGACTTAGAGTGTGCACATGAAACATTCATTAAAGGAAAGAAGAGCTTCGCTGAGGCCTCCTCCTTGGGAAGCAGGGATAAGCCTGATTAGGATATGGACCCTTCTATGCTTACAATCTTCCCGGAGACATGCATGAAGTTACTGCGCGATAGTAAGGCCGTGAAGGGGTTATATGAGCTCATAAATAGATGGTTGGAAACATTCCAGGTGAGTCGCATAGTACAAAAGACTGGGAAGCATAAAACAGGAATGGGATGGGAGATGAGACTGACCATGTAGATAGGAGAATATGAAATGGATCAGGTTATTTTGGACCTAGGGTCAGATGTGAACGTCCTACCAAAGCATACTTTAGAATGAATGGGGAGAACCGCACTACAATGGTCTCTGATTCAGCTAAGGATGGCGAATCAAAGAAATATCATCCCCATGGGGTGACTGTAGGGGGTGACTGTGGATATTGAAGGCGCGAGAATACTGTCTAACTTTCAAGTAATAGAAATTGTGGATGATAGCAACCCCTATCCTGTGATCTTTGGAATTGACTGGGCTAGTGATATGGATGGGGTAATCAACCTAAAGAAGTGAAATATGATATTTGAGAAGAAATCACTACATGTAATAGTACCCCTAGATCCTGCTGAAGAATTGCGCTATACTGAACCAATCTGCGATTATGAGAGTGATGGTGATCTGGACTATATCTATAAGATAACAGAAAGAGACCAATATTGGGTGAATCCCACCATAGATGGACGAATTACATGGGATCATGAGAGTTCCTGTACCTCGGACTCTGATGAAGAGTTAGAATGTTGGGAGAATCAGTTACATGAAGTGACTACGCTGAACTGCAACATGATGACCCGGTGATTGCACTATGTGTCCTCAGAAGTAAGAAATCTGCCTAATTATGATGGCCTAAATGCTGTAAATATATTTTCGGTTGTATTTGAAAGGGAGGTACTAGAAAAGCAGTGCTTCTAGGCATTGGATTAGGCATTGTGCTATGCTCGTAAGATGCTGGGGTACACATAAGGGAAGCTTTGATGATTGGCACGAATGTAGGAGGATGATGAGAACATGATTTGGGAAGCCAAAGATGTGAACGACAGACAAGTGTGATGGGAAAGGTGATCCACGCATGCATTTGGCCAAATGGGCTCAGGCTTATGGAGAGAAGCCCCAACCTGAATGGGTGCACTTGTTATGTCATATCTTGGATATCATCCTGATGAATTGGTACGTAGAAATAGAGCTTCATCATGGTACAAGTGAATTGGATATTATACGAGAAGGATTCATAATCAAATTTAGTTTTGAAGATGGGTTTGACTGTATTGATGAGGCAATACAAGAAGTGAAAGAAACAATCTTTAGGATACAACAGGATTCTTTGGACCTGGTTCAGCTTGTGTGGGCTACTTAGCTGAGTCACGCATTGGAATGCTATAATGTAACTGATGAAGAAGAGGACGAGGATTCATGAAATATTAATATTCTTGAAACTGAAGGTCACCATGAGGTTGAAGGACCACAGATTGAGAACCCTGATATAACCGTGTCGCTGAAAATGAAACAAGTAAACATTGGTACAGAGGTAGAGGCCAAACTTGGGAAGATTGGAGACTACTGGGATGACATAACGGTGGATAAGGTTGATGAATTGCTTTGCAGGTACTAGGATTTATTCCCTACTAAGCTTACCAACTTAAAAGGGATAATTAGATACCTAGTTGTTATGAAGATCACACTGAAAACTGACACGAAGCTAGGTATGTAAAGGCCTTACCATCTCAATATGAAGTATAAGGAAAAGCTCTTCTTAGAGCTAGACAAGATGCTTGTGATAGGAATTAACGAGCCTATGGAAGAATCTGACTAGGTGAGCCCAATGGTGGTACAAGAGAGGAAGCAGAAGGATGAAATAAGGACCTGTGTGGATATCTGAGAGCTGAGTGATGCTTGCGTACATGATCCTTTCCTGACTCTGTTCACTAATGAAGTGTTCGAAAATGTAGGTGGGCGCTTTCTGCATGAAACAATCAACACGCTAATGAAGTATTTTCGTGTATATCAACAGAAGATCACACCTTATCACCCACAGGCTAATAGGAAGGTGGAAGCATTCAATAAAGTGCTCGAAAATGTGTTGACCAATGTTTGCAATGCTCAGTGAAGTGATTGGGAACTATGCATACCTACGGTACTATGGGCTTATCGAACGATATGCAAGAAGTTGACTGGATAAACCCCCTTTAGGCTTGTCTATGGGGTTGAAGCAGTAATTCCTATGGAATATATTGTGCCAAGTATGTGCATAGTGGCACTGATAGGTATGACGGACTGTAGAGCCCTCGAGGAAAGGCTCACACAACTTGATGAGATTGAGGAAGAGTGATTTCTAGCTGGATTTCACCAATAGGCCCAAAAGCAACGTGAAAAAGCCTAGCATGATCAACACATTAAGTTGCGCACCTTTAAGGTAAATGACCTAGATTTGTTATATGATAGTAAGTTTGATAAATTTCTAGGAAAGTTCATGATGCACTAGTTATGGCCCTATGTCATTAAGGAGATTACCGACGGAGGAGCAGTATAACTGGTCAAATTGAATGGAGATCCCTTCCTAGGAAAGGTGAATGGTAGTTAGTTGAAGCCATACACCGATAGTCTGACCATGTGACAAGATGAAGGTAGCATAGTCTTAACGGTCCAATCAACTGAAAGGAGGTGTGAGACTATAAACTACACTCTTCGAGTTGGCGAGCTGTGTGATTGGAGGATTGTGCGAAGTAAGGAAGTGTCACAGGGTCAGCGGGAACACAAAGGGAGCTGTGCTACCTAGGGGGAAATTGCTTACGTTGGCTGGAAAGTGACTGTTAAAGTCACTATTCATGATTTCATGGTTGAAATGCAGCCAAATGGAGTGGGTTGCCAGCGTTTAAGACAACATTTATGGCTCAGATCCTTGAAAATTGGCTGCCAATCCGGCATTAATGAACTGAATTTGGGGACAATGGTCGGATTTGACTGCAAAATGTCCTATAAATTACAAGTGGTTGTCTAGTGGAAAACACTTGGCATTTTGAGAGTTGAGTTGTTGAGCTCTCAGGCACCCATGAACCAAGAATTTTTTGAGGCTTTCAAAGAGACTCCTGCATTTTTAAACTTTCCAGAGACATCACGAGCATTGTTAGAAAGCGTTATGTCGGCACCTGCAGAAATTATAAATACCAAAGAAGTAGTAGAGGATTTGGCATAAGTAATGGAAATAGAGGCTGAAGCAACTGCTCTAGAGGTCGCCGAGGTGCTCGATGAAGTCCCTAAATCATCGAGAACGCCGAGACCGAAGTTGACCCCAACTAAAGCGACCATGAAGGATAGAAAGGGCAAGCAACCAACCATATTGGTGTGTGCATTGCTAAGGAGAAACCCACCAAAACCCACCGCACAGGAGAAAGGAAAGCCCATAAATTTGGAGTCGGAGGAGGAAGATATTGAAGACATCCTAATGGACAATGAAGATGTGGGAGTCGAGGTAGAGGAGGTTGAAACCTAGGGTGCATACCCTATTAATCAGTTAATAGAGTACGTCCCTCTGCACAAGCCCAAGACCAAGGTGCCGAAGGACATTAATGACAGTAAGACTCCCCTACAAACCCCTTTGCTACTGGATGAAATTCTTTTCAATGGACCCCACTTGGCACGAGTGCCACTAGTGAAGCTTGAAGACTGGGACTTGGCAGATCACGAGAAGTTCCCACACCTAGAGATTGAGCAACTAATGCGCCACATCATTGACACGAATATGAGCATGACCACATTGGAGCTGCAGAGGTGGCTCAAGGGAGTAGAAAATGCATGGTTGCTCAACTTGCTCTAGGTGCCGCACTACAACCGCACCCTGCTAAGATTTTAGGTCATCAAGTAGCTTTTATTCTTGGTGAATGATGGGTGCCCATGGCTGGAGGAGCTGATACCCATCATGGATAGGTTGACTGATAGGATAACATGACTACTGTATACAAGTGAGAATCCGGCCATAATATTTGGCAGAAAAGGTGGCAAACAGGCTCTTGCAGAGTCTATGAAGGAAAAATTAAAACTGGTGAAGAAGTCATGTAGATACTCTATATCTAGGATCGGTGACCTTCCTGTGAAGGTAGCCACACAGATCCTTCCAGGGAAGGTGATGAGGAAATGTTGCACCGATGAGGTGTCAGTGCTTGTCGTCGCACTAGAAGCACAGTGCATTGAAGGAGCACAGTGCATGACTAAGGTTTTTGTCATATGAGTTGAGATGGAAGGGCTTCGCACAAAGATCTTTGCACCTACCGAGTGACTCGAGGGCGAGTCATGATGTTTTTGTTGGGGGTCTGTTGGGAACAAGATCCCCCAAGGATAGCTTTGGGGCTAAAAGCCCATATTTTGGTCAAATGCTGTAGTAAACTTGTAAAGACTCCGCATTTTGTGGTCACGGAGCAGCAAAGTGTCATGAGTCATAAAGAGTTGTCTACCCTTAGTTTTGTAGAAAAAGTTGGTTGTAAGAGATCTACCCATGATCTGTGGACGATGGGATTATATAAAAAAAGCGGACCATGGGATTATCTAAGAAAAGCTAAGCTCTAAGTAGTTAGGAGTCAGTGGAAGATGGAGAAGTCTAAAAGAATCATAGATCTGAAGTACAAAGTCTAAGTTTCCAGTCATAGCATAGTTAGAGGCTCTGAAACTAAGTGCGCAAAGGCCTAGGGTGGAAGTCTACAACTGAGTGTGCAAAGGCCTAGCGTGGAAGCCTACAGCTAATTGCGCGGACCCCTATAGCTATATGCACAGGGTGGATAGAGTCTGTAATCACATGGAAGATATCAATAAAGAGAAGTATTCTGCAATTTCTATGTCTTTTTTCCGATTGATGCATCTTGTCATTTTATGTATGAATTTCCTTTATAATTTTTATGTGATGCACGAATGTGTATAATTATGTTGGATAACTAAATTCCAACTGTTTACGTGGTGTTAATTGTGAGTATCTAATAAGATAAGTAAGATTCTTAAGATAATTGGACAATCTGTGCAATACACTGCCTTAGTAGCGCAAAAGTATCTAAACCGAAGGATAGGGTTGCACAAAGGTCAATCATACCATTTCGTGGAGGTATCAAAGGAAGGACTAAGGGTTTAGGTAGACAGAGCCCTAGAACTAAGTGACCTGTGTAAAGGTAGGAATAGAAGGAATAAAATGACATCACGAACATCTCAGGGTGCAGAAACGTGGTTACAGTATCCCCCCATATTGCTTTTCATGAGACTTTGGTCCGTGCTCTGCGAGCTGACACCAAAAGGGCTAGTAGTGTATGGATTTTCTTCGCTAGTTAACGTTGAACCTGGGTCAGGCCCCCTCCAGTCAACGACACATCAACTCATCAAAGTACGAGTCTAGATCTCATCGGACTTGATATCTTGTCTTTTTATCGGTGAGTGTCCCAATAGATGGGATCTCATGTGCGCGCACAACAACATCCATGATTCTGAACACTCGTGCATGGGAAGCCTGCAAACTAGTGATGATATGCGGGAGTTCCTCATTGGTTTAGATCTAACCTCGGATGCATGCCTTCAACTCAACTTCCGTGGACTTCATGATCTTGGGCAAGTGTAACAAGGCTCCCTTGTATCTCATTGACCATGTTTGCATGCGGTCAAGAATAAAATGCAAGTTTGAAAAGATACGTTCTCTCCTAGCACCACGCTGTTGCCAACAGTTGATATGGACAACTACCTTATGCATGATACTAAATATGGAATACAATGTCCGAATGACTGTCTCAAGGGATGATACTTCATCCAATATTGCCTTCTTCATCTTTTCTCTAGTGGATGTTGTAACCTGTTCTCCTCCCTGCTTGGCTGTCTATATCTCCTTACCCATTCACTCATTCTCTCCTATTAAGAATCGAACACTCAAGCTAGTGGCTTTAGCATATGCTCTGGTAGCATCGACCAATGTTGTTGGTTTCTTGCACACATCAGATACAATCATTTGTTCGACAAACTATGTAGTAGAGGTGTGTACATCTAGAGTAGACACTATGGGTGATTGCATAACTCTATGATGTGACTCGTCAAATGATATGTTGTGCATATCTTCTTCTGGATTGTCTCCAAGGATCTTAGTATCCCCTTGGTCACTCAGGACTTACTCTGCCTCCAAATCTACTAAAGTTAGTGGGTCAACCTCTTGGTGGTTAATCATGTGGTCGATGTCTTATTCTAACTCTCGTTGCTCCATCTCCATATCCATCTACTCAAGTACTTGTTCAATCTCCTGAGTGAAGTCCTGCTCTTGTGACTACTCACCCTGTCTACTTTGTACTAGCTACTCGGTTGAGTCTACCACATGTATGGTCATAATTTCATCAATCTATGCATGTTGCCCCTTTCTGTGTCTTCCCTTGTTGTGCTTCCTTCTCCTATCTATGTAGCTCCTGTTCTTTCCATAGTGGATCCTTCAATTCTTGCAACTCATTCACTATTTCCTCCATCCTCTATTTATCTCTCTGCCTTTGCATGTTCCTCTTGTTGCACTATCAACCCTTTGCCTCTATTTCCAAAGAGAATTTCTCCACAAGTGTGTCTTCTCTAAACTTGCAGCATTGTTCTACTTCTGTGCTATCAACAATATTTCTCTTGTAATTTCAGTCAGCAAGGCATGTAGGCCAAGGGACGACATTGCACAATTTTCTGGGCCAATAGACACTACCTCTCAAAATTGCACAAAGCAAGCCTAGAGGACAATGTCTGGCAAGATTTGTGCATTTTCTGGTAGGAAGGTAGAGTCTTCCCTCTCATAAATGCACAATATTGTCTAGGTAGGTTGGTGGGCTCCAGTACTGCAACAATAATTCTTCAACTCCTGGGACTCCCTTCTTTACTTTTATCAACCCAATTGTTCATAACAAACTTGGAAGTGACGGTGCTATATGCACAAGTACCAGCTCTTGTTGTAGGCTGTCACTCAATCAGCTAGCACAAGTCCGCTAGGAGCTTGAACCAACTTCTATGAATTCTTAGAAGAAACTTTTAACTATGATGGATGAAAGCTAACTCAAAGGAGGTTAGTCTACTTGCAGAAAGAAGCTGAAAGCAGAAAAAAAATGCAAACCCTAGCAAATCCTAGTTTTTACCGACTAGCCCTACTGGAGCAAGAAAGGAGATGAAAGTAGTGGAAATGGATGCCATTTACTTTTAGAAAGGTAAAATGCATGTGACTAAGCTACTTCTACAGTAAAATCTGGAGAAAACATCTTTTTGCATTTTTGAGTAATCTCACAAAATTATTATGCATGTGCTTTAATTGTTTTTGATTGTGCAGAGGTTGATTGGTGAAAGGAAATGGGGTAGGTGTTTGCAGGAGATTGGGAAGGTGAGAAGAGGGCCTAAAGGGTCCCCAGCACCCTTCCAAAGAGTTTCACAGTGTTCAGATCTTAAAAAATAGCTCTCGTGAACTTCTACAGGAAGTCTGCAAGGGTTCTACAGAATGTTCTACATGATGTTCCGAAAGGGGATCTTGGAGGGTTGATGGTGGAAGAAAGGTGGACAAGTGGGGATGGATGTTGGATGAGGGTGTGAAGAGGTATAGGACCTAGTGAATGAAGCTGAGGAGTGATTAAGGTGATTGGATTTGTTCAAGGATGGAGGGAGCAATGATGCACAAGAATGTAGAAATTAGGGCAAAGTGGGAAAATGTGCAAATGAAGGCAAGGAATCTTGGATTAGGGGTTGGATCAAGTTGTATGATGGAGGAAGGATAGGTAGGAAGGTATCATAGGTGTTCTACACAGTATTTTCCAAAACTGACGAAACAAAGACTATGCAAACCAAAGATCTAGCTATTTTGACCTATTTTGATCTAGAAACCAGCAACCATGATGAACAGAAATTTATTGGTAGAAAATAATGTAAGATAACTATGAAAACTAAGCAAGAATGGATCTAAGCATGTAATCGCAACTGGTACCAACTTTTTCAACTAAGAATCTAACACTAGAAATTGCATGAAGAAGTAAGAACAATGTTTTTGTGGCAGCAAGGACACCTTGGTCTCAGCTCATGGTCCCAAGGAGGGAGAGGTGAGATCAAGGGTTTCTTCATGGCCTCTTTTGAAGATCTTTTCTGTTACCAACCTATCAAATCAACCTGAAACATGAAATGCTAAAGCAAGATTTTAATCTACTAGCAGAAATTATTCTATGGATACAAAAAAAACATATAACAATACACATAGGAGGTCCTGGCACTTGGGTTGGACCCAACCCCAAGAGATACAAGCTCATAAGAAGAAGCTCAAAAGATGATGTAAAATGAAACTAATCTCCATTACTCAGAAAATAACCATGTCACAAAAATGTTTATAGCAAAATCTCCAAAATGAGCTGAAAAACAGGGTAGCACTAAAGTGCGAAATACAAAATGTTCAAAAAGTAAACTACGAAGGCTAGAAGCCTTCCTTGTTATGCACTACGAGGACCTCCAATAGCCCTCCTTAACTCAAGGGGCTTGGTTGCTCAAACTGCAACTAATCAGCCACTTTATAAAAACTTGTCGGCTGCCCTTGGGAATCATCTTTGGTGGCCTATTGAACTCCGAGCTGATGGTGGAGAACTTGAAGTAGGGTCCATTTAGTGCAGGAGAAACCCTTCCTACAAATCCTCAGCCTTGTTCCCTCATATTTGGTTGTCAATTGGCTCATAAATTCTTGACCTTGGTCCAAAAGTTGTCCAAAAATCGGAAATAAGCACGTATTAGACTCCCTGGTCAAGTGATTATTCACATTCATTAAATTAACATAAATATACTCAAAATCATGCATAAACTATGAAGAATGGTGGATTAATTGAGAATAATAGGCAAAATGATCTCAATAAGTTACCCATTTTTGGGGGCTCATCATCACCCCCCTGCTAAAACGGTTGCTCATCCTATGAGCAACTAATCTAGCTCATCATCTTTGGTTGCCTTGACTGCCTCTCTAACATCCCAGGTTTCCGAGGTGATGTCTTCTTCTCGGTCATGAAACCCTGCTTTTCTCTCTACTTCCTCCCACTGCCTATGCTCCTCTTCTTCTTTGACCCCTTCCAATAATCCTAAAAGCAAGGGAGGACTAAACTTTAGGTTGATCTAGTTGGCCTGCAGATTTTGCATTGACTGTTTGTAGAGTGGTACTCTTGCCAAGGCCTCCCTCATCCTTGTTGGGGAGTGCTTTTCTCTTATTTTCATACTGTGGGATAGTGTGTTCCACCTCCTTGTGCAAGCATGAATGTAGTTATCCCCCAACAATCTTTCCATGTCCTCAAAGTGAGCAATGGCATGAGATTGTCGTTCAGTGTAATTTGGTAGAACCTGAGGGTTGTTGGCCAAGTGTTGATGGGCATATATTAAGGCTGAAAGATCCTCTTGTTCTACTCTGATCATGAGTGGTTCACTTAGCTCCATGTTCAGAATATCCTGAATCTCTGCTGCACTCTTTTCCTCATGATTTAACCAAGAGGCCATGGCCATAAGTTTCACATCACCCAATGTAGCATTGGGGTCCCACATATTCATGTTTGGAAGGGCCAAGTTGTGTAAATATAATTTTGATAACTACTGTCACACAAAGCCATGAATTGATGGTAATTTTGAAATGGAATGGTGCCCCTTTGGGCCAAGGTGTTAATTTGGAATTGAAACCATTGATCTTTAAGATATAAGGCATATGACTTGGCAAGTTGCCTACATTGTAAGGCTTCTACTGCCCAGCTAGCCATGTAGGCGAATTGGGCTTCTTTCTCTTGTACTTGTTGCTTTAGAAATTGTATTTCCTCTGCTGCTTGTGACTCCTTCTCCTGTAGCTATTTTGTTAGCAGCTCAACCTTAGCCTGCAGCCTATCCTCTCTCTATTGTTCATCAGATGTTTCCTTTTCTGCTGGAGGCCTTTCTTGCTGCTTCTGTTCTCCCAAAATGGAGGGCTTCTCTTCCCTATGACTTCCCTGTAGCTGTAGCTACTGTTTCAGCAGCTCATTCTCTTCCTGTATTTTGGCCCTTTCACTACTTTCCACATGCGTTACCATGGCCAATCCTTTTCTTGATTCCTTGAGTTTTTCTTCCAGGTGGCCTATGTCTACCACACCCTTGGACTTGGCAATCCTCATCCAAGTGTGAGTCCTAACCCTTTCTTCTTCTAGTGCAAAGAAAAGTGGCAATGCAAATTTCTAGGGAATTATATTCCTAGCTTCTAACAGGTTGTAGTATGAGCCCAAGCTAGGCTGAGGGCTTGGTTCCAATATTTCCTTGGTCTTTTCTTCTTCTTGTGATGGTTTAGCCACCTTTTTCTCCAGTTTATTGGTCTCCCTTAACTTAGCTAGAGTTTCTTGTAGAGATGTATCAACTTCATGTAGAGATGTCTTTGAGTCCATCAGCCTAATTCTCTCTCTCCAGGTGGAGGTTTTTGGGCTTCCTCGTTCACAGGTGATGGATATCTTTGCAGGAGACTCTTCTTTTGGTTTAGGTATTGTGTCCTCAATGAAAATTGGCGCCTTTGATTGAGGCTGGGGTCTGCCCACTTTGATCCGTGTGCTCGTCCTTTCTTTAAAGTACATGGAGGTTTACCTTTTTCTCTTCCCTTTTTGTTTTGGAGGTGTGCTTAAGGCAGCAAGCACAACTATTGCCTCCCTTGCCAATATCTCAGGTGATTTCTCCTCTTGCTTTTCTTTTCCCCTGCTTCCTATAGAAGTCCCTTTGTCAACTATTTCTGTCTGTGTTGTTGTTATTTCAAGATGTGTCTTTTCCTTTTGTTTCTATGTGCTTGCTTTGGCTGTGACAACCTTCATTTGGGGTTTTCCATCCCTCTCTACTCTAATCTGCATTCTCTTTTCCCTTGGTGTTTGTGCTATTGTTTTCTCCTCTGTTTTAGGCTTAGCAATCTAGCTTGTTTCCCCTTTTTCTTTCTATTCTTGCTATGCTTGAATGTGCTATGTTCCTTCACCATTGGTTTCCGCGCCTTCTTTAGTGTGTTCTCCCTCCTCACTGCTGGATGGGGTGATGTTTTCAGCCAAAATTCTAATATTGTCATCCCTAGACATGTTTCAGAATATTTCCCAAGATATGGGGATAATGTAGGTGTGCAGGGCATCTTCCACTAATAGTTTGATGAGCCCATGATGTGCCAATTGAACTGGGATCCCTTCATTTAATTGTGTACCACATTCAATTAGTGACTGAAGAAGAAAATAGGGAATGCTCAGTTTCTTGGTTGGAGATAAATCAATCCCATGTCTTAGTTCACACAGTAATCTAAAATGATAACCATAGATGATGCTAAACCTCCCTTAACATGTAATGTAATTCATAATTTGGAAACTGACTTCACTCTAGAGAGTAGGCAAGCTGATTCTCCTAACCCCGTTTTTGTCTTCTACAGGATGTTCCTCAGGCAGAAAGACTATTTTCTTGGCATCTTGGCCCTATGACCTCTCTTCTTTGCTCCAAGGGATCCCTAATGGTAGACCAGTAACTCGACTGATGAGCTCACGGGTAAGTTCTAGGGTTAAACCCCTAAAACTAACTATGGCATATGTCTTTGATTGAGGTCTTAGGGACATTAAAAATTCCTCAGTTATCTCCTCGTGATGACCCTGAATTTTTTCAAAGAAGGACATCCAATTGGCTCGCGTGAAAAGGTCCACCAGCTCAAGATGCTTGTGCACTTTTCTAGAGTCTGAGAGTTCTTTCCTTATGAATCCCCCTAGCATGGTGAGATTTCTCTTTTTATGCTTAAATCAAAAAATGGAATGTTGTTTATGGTTTCCCTTGAACCCAAGAAGGAATTTCTCGAGTGTCCAATATCAACTAGCAACAATTCCCTGGTTTTAAGACTGTTGTTACCCAGAACTCGGTCATCTATTTATGAAAGGATGAATTTTGTTTCTATAGACATAGTATAGAGATCAAGTTTTCTTCTCAGCACACAGACAGATATGCAAATTCAAAATTTTCATACACAGGCTGGCATCCACAACTGCATATATCTTCCCTACAAGAGAATTTAAAAAAAATGAAATGTGGAGGAGAATTTTGATGCAGAAATAACTGGGAAACCCAGTGCAACACACAGGGAAACGTTTTACTTCCAATACACAACCAGATTTTCCTCTGATTTTCCAACCTGATGCCATTCAGTTCACCACCTTTGCAAAACATGCCATGCATAGAAGAGTTTTATCGAGCCTACCTTGTTTGGAGCTCCCAATTCGACGAAAAAAATCCCATGCTTTCCTGCTCCGAAAAGTTATGCAGTCTTTCATGTAGAACTCTTCCTGTAGAAGACTCCCCAATTCCTATAGAATGTTAATGCGCCTATGAGCAAGCCTAATACGTGGGAGATTTTTTAAAACAGGTAGAAAAAACAGTGGAGGATGACTGGTTAATAGTTTTTGGAAGTGGAGGATGCGTACTCCAGTCGAGGACGTTGCAAGTGCAAAATCAACAGAAGGTAGTGTAAGTTTTTGTTGGGCATCTGTTAACTGTGGCATGATTTGTGGTGAGGGAATGAGGTGGTTGGATTGAATCGTTGATCCGACATCATGGCCATAATTTCTCTACGTGTTTCTGAATGCCATAACCTCCCCTCTACCGTTATCTGCTGCCACCACTACCAGTCCCGACGAATTCTCCCTGAATGGACACTCCACATGTGCTATCTGCACATCTCATCGGGGCTTATGTAACTAGCTGAGGGTGGCCAGTTGATTGGCCACCGATAACATTCAATATGAACCATTTCCATAGGCATGCAACGTTTTAAATATAGTTTATGCAATTGACGAATACGTTTAGGCACTTACCCGTGTGGTCACGACCGTGTTATGCAGACTTCGGGTCTTATAACTACTTCTTGATTTGCTGCTACTTCATGCACAAGTTCTGGAACCCATTCCTTCATTCATTGATGTTGCATGCCCAGGTTTTGGAACCCATTCCTTTGTTTGCTTTCGTTGCATGCACAGGTTTTCCTTGGCTTTTGTTGTTGGTGATATTATCACGTTCAAGATGAGCCCTTTTCATGTCTCCTTTGTCTTTTTCAGTTGTCCCTATCTCTAGAGTATGTCTTTCAGAGGGATTAGCTGCTACAGGATTCCTATAGGATGTCCTATAGCTGATTCTCCTCTTGGAATGCAAGCTAAAATGAGCAGGGATATACTGCTAACGAGGGGTTCAGCTGATGAGGAGTCTAGATGGAGATTGATAGGTATGGTGAGCAAGACACTACTACTTGATTTGTCACTAAAAGTTCTTGCTAGCAGTATGAAGAAAATAGGGTTTTTTTATGTGACTGTGTAGGAACAAATAACAGGATGAGTGCAATGGAGGTGTAAAGAGACGATAAAGGGTGACATATGGTGATGGACGGAAATAGGAGTGTTTGCAGGCCTAATGGGTAGATTCCCAACCTTCAGATTCTCTGTCAAGATCAATTTTGGCCTTTCTGTAGGCTCTACAGGATTGTCCTATAGAAGACATAGAACTTTCATGTAGAAGACACAGAGCTTCCTGTAGAAGGCACAAAACTTCCTATAGAAGGTGAAATCTTAACCTGAATGTGATCAAATCTTAGGAAAGGGGAGTGGTCATGGTGGAATTGTTTGTGAGGGATGCTTGCAGCCTGGTGCTGAACTTTGTCCTTGTTTTGAGTGATCCTCCTAACCTGCAATTTCGTCCCTGCAACCTGCAATTATTCAACTTAGATTAGGTCTATTTCTTGTGTTTTTTTTGAGAGAGATAGTTGGGGCACCTCCAGGAGGTTTTCACCCTCACTGTCTGCCCTGGGCACCTCCAAGAGGTTTCCACCTAAGGATCTTTTTGTTCTTTTTCTATTTTTTCTTTTTTCTTTTTCTTCTTTCTTCTGTTTTTTTTTTTTTAATGATCAAGGTGTGGGTAGAGTAGAGACAGGGCCCTGCTCCATTACCAGCACTGATTTATCCAGTGTTTCAATGAACTCCTGCTTAGAAAGGGGCTCCCTATAGATTTTCAATCGATGCCTGTTGACGAGCATGGGGGTGGCTTCTTCATCAATGGTCCTGATAAGGGCTGAACCATTGTCGTTGCATTTCTCCACTGTATATGGTCCCATCCACCTTGTCCTCGGCTTCCCTTTGAAATCCTTGTATCACGAGTCATATAATAGTGCCCAATATCCTGGCTAAAATTGCTTTTCGTTAAGGTGCCGGTCATGCCATATCTTTCTCTGGAGTTGGACCACTTCTGAGTGGAGGAGGGCTTGCATTCTCTGTTCATCCAATCCATTCAGTTGTAGTAATCTTTCCTGTTGTGCATGGCTAAGGTTTAGGTCCAGCTGAGCTGCCAACCTCAATGTGTTGTACTTGAATTCTGTAGATAGCAAAGCCTTCTTCTCGTAGACCAGCTCATAAGGTGTTAAACCTGTTGTAGTTTTCCAAGTGGTGTTGTAGGCTCAAGTGGCCTCAACCAAGCAATCTACCCAATCTTTTCTATTGTTGCTCACCACTTTAGTCAAAATCTTTTCCAAAGCCCTATTAGTGACTTCCACTTGACCATTTGCTTGTGGATGATAAGGCTTGGAGATTCTGCGCTTGATCTTGTGATGAGCGAGTAGGTCTTCAATCATGTTAGAGGTGAACTGACTTCCTTGATCTATGACTAATTCTCTTGGGTAGCCAAACTTGTAGAAGATATTTTCCCTCAAAAACTTAGCCACTTTCCTTTCTGTCGCTGCCTTGATTACCTTTGTCTTTTCCCACTTTGTCAGGTAGTTCGCGCACACAATGATGTAAGAATTTTGCTTTGAAGGAGGATTGATAGGACCCACAAACTCCATGCCCCACTTCTCAAATGGCTCGAAAGTCACTTGAGGTTGGACGGGAATTTCATCGCTCGGATTCAGTTTCCCCATCCTTTGACACCAGTCACATTAGCTAATGTATCTTTTGACATCTTGATGAAGAGTGGGCCAATAGTAGCATGCCTGTAGAATTTTGAAGGCGGTCCTTTTTGCTGCAAAGTGACCTCCACATGGTCCATCATGACAGGTTAGGAGGATGTCAAAAACTTCCTCCTCTCTGACACAATGCCTCAAGATCTGATTTGGGCCAAGTTTAAACAGGTTTCCCCCAATCCAAGTGAATGGGGAACTTTTCCTCATGATTTTGCTCTTATCTTTTGAGGATAGGTGTGGAGGGAACTGTGTTGAAACCAAGTAATTTGATATATTAGCAAACCACGGAGAGAGTACTGAAATAACAAACAGGTGTTCATCTGGCATTTGATCATCTACTGTCCCTTCTTCACTTGCAGGCAAATCTAATCTAGACAAAAAATTAGCAACAACATTTTCCTTGCTTGGCTTGTCAACAATGGTCAAGTCGAATTGCTGCAATAATAGTAACCATCTAAAGATACGATCATTTGCATTAGGTTTATTCATCAAATACCTAATCGTAGCATGATCAGTGTGTATGAATGTTTTATAACCAGTGATGTAGTGTCTGAACTTGTTTAGGGGATGGACTACAACTAGGAGCTCTTTTTTGGTCATAGTATAGTTTAATTATGCCTTGGACAGCTTTTTGCTGACAAAGTATATGGCATATGGTAGCTTCTGTTCAACTTGTCCGAAGGCTGCCCCTATGGCTTTGTTTGAGGCATCAGTGTTGATGTGGAAAGATAGGGCCCAGTTTGGACCTCTCAAGATTGGGGTAGTTACTAGCTTATCTTTCAACTTATCCAGAGCCTCTTGACAGTTGTCAGTCCATTTAAACTCAACATCTTTCCCCAAAATACCAAACAATGGCAAGGCTAGCTTACTTAAATATTTAATGAATCTTCTATAATATCCTGATAAGCCTAGAAAACTACGAACATCTCTTACCTTTTGAGGAGGAAGAACCTTTTGGGTGATAGCAATTTTGTTACGATCCACTTGTAATCCTTGCTGAGAAATTGTATGACCTAGCACGGTCCCTTCAGTCATCAGGAATTCACATTTTTCAGGACTGAGGGACAGGTTCATTTCAATACACTTGGTTAAAACTTTTCCTAGGTTAGTCAATGCTTCTTGGAAGTCAGACCCGTAAGGAGTAAAGTCATCCATATAGATTTCCACTGAATCATGAACCAGCTTAGCAGATATGCTCAGTACTGCTCTTTGGAAAGTGGTAGGAGCATTGCAAAGCCCAAAGGGAAGGACTCGATAGGCAAAGGTACCCCATCAGCAAGTGAAAGTGGTCTTATCCTAGTCTTATGGGCTGATTTGGATCTAATTATACCCGTTGAACCCATCTAGGAAAGAAAAGAACTTCTTTCCTACCAGCCCATATAACACTTGATCTATGAAAGGCAAAGATAAATGGTCCTTCTTGGTGGCTTAGTTAAGTTCTCGATAATCTACATAGATTCTCCACTTCCCATTTTTCTTCGGCACAAGCACCAAAGGAGAAACCCATTCGCTGTCAGAGATGGGGTAGATGAATCTTGCATCCAACAACTTTTGCAATTCCTCTTTAACAATATCCTTAAGGGCTAGATTCATTCTCCTCTAAAGCTATTTGACTGGTTTATAATCCTCTTTAGTGTAAATGTGATGGGATCAGGGCCAAATTCCACATTCTTAACTCTGGGAGAGGTCGGATCAGCTATATAGAGGTCCACTATAGTGCTGGCTTAGGTACCTTCGACCAACTCCTCTAATGGCAGCACATTGGGAAGCAGATTTTGAATCAAATTGTCAATCAGGTCATCCTTGGTTTGAGGACCTCTCTAGGTGGCTTCCACTGTGCACACTGGTGCAGAGTAGACTTCATCCTCATCTTCCTCCTCCAACCAGAGAGGTAAGTCATGTTCTAGCAGAGGTTGGGTAGGAGGATATAGGACTAGCTATTTAGACACAGGCCCATTCTTGATGGTCATGCTCCTAGCTCGACAACTGATGCAAGCATCCGCAGTAGCTAACCAAGGGCTTCCAAAAATGAGGGGGTATCCAGTGATTTTTGCCTTTGGCTGAAGGACCAAGAAGTCCATAGGGTATTCCCAAGAATCAACGAGACCATGACATCCTCCACAATCCCTTCGGGAGTCACGGTAGAGCAGTTTGCTAACTGCAGTACTATCGAGGTATTTCTTAGGGAACTCTAAAGGTTAAGTTTGAGCATAGTGTCCCTGGTCATCACATTAATGGAAACCCCTAGATCAATTAGGGTGTGGGGGGTTATGGTGCCATTAATGTGGACATCAACTACAGGACTCCCAAGGTCCAAATATTTTGGACAGATTACTTGTCCCAACATCAGATCAAACAAGTGTCCTATGACATTGATAGTTGGGGCATCTCTCTTGTGCCTGCCTGGGTCCCTGAAACACTTCTCCTTGATTAATTTGTTGTAGATTGGTACATCTTTTATGGTCTGGAGAAATGGTATTTTCACACACAACTGTTTACGTTCTCCCAGAAGTTCAGTCCCCTCTGGGTTTGGTTGCGTGGTTATCGTTAGTCTCTCAAGAAAGGGTGGAATGGCTTTGGATTCACTTTCCTGTTTCTTTTCCTCATCTACTAGAGGAGGAGGTTGGTGATCTAGAAGGACCTTCCCAGATTGTAGGTTGATCTCTTGAATCTCCACAGCGTAGGTAGGGCATGTTGTCTCTCTACTATATACCTATTGGGCATGTCTGTTATTGGGGTTCGGGTGTGGTTGAGCAGGCATCTATGGTTGTCTCGGAGGAGCAGGAGGTAATGGTTATGGTTGAGCAGGTGGTGGAGGAAAAATAGCAGGAGAAGTGTTGTATTGGGGCCTCCACCCCAGCTGAGGTGCATTCCACTAAGGTTGTGGCTGAACATGAGAGTGAAACGAATGAGCAACAGGTTGAGTATGGTATTGAGATCAATAAGAGCAAGGAGGAGGTGCAGACCAGGAAGGATGAGCAAGGGGACCCCAAGAAGGTATATGAGCAGATTGGTTGGGGTTGTAATAAGTTTTGGATGTCCCTTGCAACCCCTGCTAGTAACGTCTGGATCCATGCGGCCTCCTTTGGTTGAGGAAGTAGAGTGGTTCAGTGGCTCCCTTAGCCCCTTGTTACATGGCTTTAAGTCTGGGTAAGGTTGGGCACTGGTTTGTAGGGTGGTCTTCCTTGCAAATGAAGCATACCTCTACTAAGTGCAACAGAAACACGTTCTTAGGATGCTTCCTTGTAAATCTATGACAAAAGATGGCCAAATCCCTCTCAGCTTCCTCTTCCTTCTGTTGGATTCAGAAAGTATCTAGTTGCATGGCAATGGTCTATCTCACCTCACTTTTAAGGTCTTCCATCTGATTTTTAAACTCATGTCTGGAGAAGGTGGCACTCACTAAAATTGGATTCTCCCTACCTCTTTTCCGGGCTGCCCTAGAGTGGTTTCTAAACACAGCCTTGATGTCATCATAAGGTAGTTGGTAGATGTCTCTACCAGCTAGCAAATGGAGGGTATATAGAAGGTATTTAGGGACTCCTAGAAGCAGAACCAACTTCAGAGATTTAAGGTCAAGTGTGTGCCTAGCCCTTTTATAAGTAATTTGGAACCTTTCTTCATAGTCTTCTAAAGATTCATCACTTCCCATGGTTATTCGAAAGATTTCTCGCTTTGTTTCCTTTGACCTACAGTAGTCTAGGTATTTGTTGTTAAAGGCTTGTTGCATTTGAGCCCAAGTTGTGATATTGTTTCCAGGTAACCCCATGAACCAGTGTAGGGCTACATCCTTGAGGGTAGAGGGAAAGAGTTTCAAATTTTTCTCATCTTTTGCATAGTCATAAGTTCAACAAAGGACAACAAACTCAAACAAGAAGGTATCAAAGTCTTCAGTGGCCAATCCACGGAACTGACGTAAGGCTGAGGGACTTATGTTTTTTATTTTCTTGTCCCCATTGGGCTCTAGGATGGGAAAGGCACCTTCTATTCTCTCCTCATCTCCTATACCATTTATGTGTTCAGCCATGGTCTCAAGAGGAATGTTCTCTTCCTCTTCTTCAATTATAGGATCTTCGTATATCTTTGGAGGTTCACCTATAGGTTCTTCTGGATCACTGCCACTGAAGAAGAGAGAGGGGTGACTCAATGATATAGTGGGGGTGTTGGGTAAGATTTTTCCTATATTGTCTCTGTTCCTACGAGGCATGAAAGGGAATATTTTTGGCTAATTTTTTGGTGTTTTTTTCTTCTTGCACCTGCAAAACTGAAATTGATTGAACTGCAACTAACTAAAATCTCTCTTGCTGAAATGAAAATGCAGAATTGAAATGAAAGCAGGAAAGGACTAATCTATGCTGTTGAAATGAAATTACAGAAATGAAATGCTAAGCTACGCTTGCAAAATGGAAATTGCCTAATTGAAATGCTAATATATGCTTGCAGAATTGAAATTGCAGAATTGAAATGCTAATCTATGAAAGTAAGAAATATCTAATATACGTTTGCTAAAATGAAATGAAAGCATAAAATGCCTAATCTACTTTTGTGGAAATGAAATTGCAGAATGGAAATGAGACAACGACTCTACTCTTGCTGAAATAAACTACTTAGAAGAAGGTTGCAGTAGAAAAAAGAAGAAAAGCATCAATCACAAATACTCTGATGCTTCCCCGCAATGGTTCCAAAAATATGGTGGGCTCCAGTATTGCAAAAATAATGTTGCAACTCCTGGGACTCCCTTCTTTACTTTTATCGACCCGGTTGTTCGTAACAAACTTGGAACCGACGGTGCTATATGCACAACTACTAGCTCTTGCTGCAGGCTGTCACTTGAACAGTTGGCACACGTCTAATAGGATCTTAAGCAAACTTCTATGAGTTCTTAGAAGAAACTTTTAACTGTGATGGACGGAAGCTAGTCTACTTGCAGAAAGAAGCTGAAAGCTGAAAAGAAATGCAAACCCTAGCAAATCCTAGTTTTTATCGAATAGCCCTACTGGTGCAAGAAAAGAGATGAAAGCGATGGAAACGGATGCCATTGACTTTTAGAAAGGTAAAATGCATGTGACTAAGCTACTTCTATAGTAAAATCTAGAGAAAACATATTTTTGAATTTTTGAGTAATCTCGCAGAAATATTATGCATGTGCCCTAACTATTTTTGACTGTGTAGAGGTTGATTGGTGAAAGGAAATGGGGTAGGTGTTTGCAGGAGGTTGGGAAGGTGATAATAGGGCCTAAGGGGTCCCTAGCACCCTTCCAGAGAGTTTCATAGTGTTCAGATCTTGAAAAACCGCTCTCGTGAACTTCTACAGGAAGTCTGCAAGGATTCTACATGATGTTCTACAGGATGTTCCGAAAGGGGATCTTGGAGGGTTGAAGGTGGAAGAAAGGTGGAAAAGTGGAGATGGAGGTTGGATGAGGATGTGAAGAGTTCTAGGACCTGGTGAATGAAGCTAAGGAGTGATTAAGGTGACTGGATTTGTTCAAGGATGGAGGGAGCAATGATGAATAAGAATGTAGAAATTAGGGCAAAGTGGGAAAATGTGCAAATGAAGGGAAGGAATCTTGGATTAGGGGTTAGAGCAGGTTGTATGATGGAGGAAGGATAGGCAGGAAGGTATCACAGGTGTTCTGCACACTATTTTCCAAAACTGACCAAACAAAGACTATGCAAACCAAAGATCTAGCTATTTTGACCTATTTTGACCTAGAAACCAACAACCATAATGAACAAAAATTTATTGGTAGAAAATCATGTAAGATAACTATGAATACTAAGAAAGAATGAATCTAAGCATGTAATCACAACTGGTACCAACTTTTGCAACTAAGAATCTAACACTAGTAATTGCATGAAGAAGCAAGAACAATGTTTTTGTGGCAACAAGGACACCTTGGTCTCAGCTCATGGTCCGAAGGAGGGAGAGGTAATATCAAGGGTTTCTTGATGGAATTTTTCAAAGATATTTTCTATTGCCAACCTGAAACATGAAAATCTATTTCAATCATCAGAAATGACCTAAGTAACCAAGCAAGATTTTAATCTACTAGCAGAGTTTATTCTATGAATACAACAAAAAAATATAACAGTACACAGAGGAGGTCCTGGCACATGGCTTGGGCCCAACCTCAAGAGCTACAGGCTCCTAAGAAGAAGCTCAGAGCTGATGCAAAATGAAACTAATCTTCATTACTCAGAAAATAACCATGTCACAAAAATGTTTATAGAAAAATCTCTAAAATGAGCTGAAAAACAGAGCAGCACTAAAGTGCGAAATACAAAATGTTGAAAAAGAAAACTACGAAGGCTGGAAGCCTTCCTTCTTATGCACTATGATGACCTCCAACAACCCTCCTTAACTCAAGGAGCTTGGCTGCTCAAAACGCAAGTAATCAACCACTTTACAAAAACTGCTCGGCTGCCCTTGGGAATCATCTTTGGTGGCCTGCTAAGCTCCGAGCTGATGGTGGAGAACTCGAGGAACGGGCCATTTAGTGTAGGAGACACCCTTCCTACAAATCCTTAGCCTTGTTCCGTCGTATTTGGCTATCAAGTGGCTCATGAATGCTTGACCTTGGTCCAAAAGTTGTCCAAAAATATGCAATAAGCACGTATTAGACTTCCTGGTCAAGTGACTATTCTCATTCATTCAATTAACATAAATATAATCAAAAGCATGCATAAACTATGAATAATGGGGGATTAATCGAGAATAATAGGAAGAATGAGCCTAATAAGTTACCCATTTTTGGGGCGCATCACAAGGATGTTGGCATTATGATTCTGGTTTGGCTCTATGGTATAGGTGTTGTACTTGATGGCAACTCACTCTTGTAGCTGATCTCAGTTCAGGCACTCAAAATCATGGAAATTAAGAGGTATGCAGGTAATCCTAGAAGAAGTCGTGGACCTGCAGGTACACAGACCAAGGAGTGTGTGCATGTACGTAGGGGATACGTTCAGAAGGTGCGGACTCAAGTTTCACTCTCTCCAATGCATAAAGCGCATGCACGTGGGAATCTTCATGCATGGTTCATGGTATTAGCCCGACAATTTTTGATCAAATGGGTTTTTACCATGGTATTGCATCCAAAAGTGTTGATCCCAAGTATTGGGTTCATGGTATTGTGTTATTATGGTTTTGGACCATGGTATTGAGAAGGGCTTGCCTATAAAAAGGAAAGGAGATCTCTTGGCCACACACTTGTGAAATTTGAATATTTTGAGATCTGAAATTTTGGGTGATTGGTTTTAAAAGCTAGATCTAATTCAAGGAGATAACTTAACTTAAGGTGAATCTATTGGCATGTTGTGATCTCTCGGGCGCATGAACAGATCTGTGGATCTGACTGACTGTGGCACATTGGTGTACTAAAAATTTGGCCCTAATCAGAAGTCCACAGGCGATCCGAAGGTGCAGTGCGTGGGTACGCAGCGCAGTCAAAGGCGCAGTGAAGGGTATGTAGTACAGGAGAAGGCACAGTGTGGGGCGCACGCAGCACAGTCAAGTGCGAAGTGCGAGGTACGCAGGCGAGAAGAAGGCACAGTGTGGGTCTACGTAGTAAGTCAAAAGTGAAGGTGCGGATCTGAAGAAAAGTTCACAGAGCAAAAGAACAACCAGTGCGGATCTGCGCAGTTCTGTCTCAAAAGAGCTGTGGATATACGCAGGCCCCTGTTGGTGAAGCTGCGGTCTTATCTTGAAACAATTGTTGATTGTCTTTTATCTATTACAGCAGAGTTCTGGGTTTAGATTTTTGGTATTCTTTTATGTTTACATCATTCTGAAGAGTGGGTAATTCATTGGTTTATTGTATAAAGAGATTGGGTGATTTTCATGTACTTGATGATTATTTGATGTTCATGGATCCAGTTTGAAAATTAATGAAACGTGGTCC
>APFE030016534.1:29080-52996 GCA_000404065.3 Pinus taeda | reverse complement strand
GAGACTCCTTCGGTAAAGCATTTCAAAATTTTTGGGAGGAAATGCTATATTAAGAATACTGATGAGCAACTTGGCAAGCTTGAACCTAGAGCAGATGAAGGCATTCTTCTTGGTTATTCTCCACACAGCAAAGCATATAAGTTCTACAATAAAAGACTTGGAAGAATTGTTGACAACATTGATGTAGTGATTGATGAAAATGGATACATTCCTAGGCAAGTAAATCATGAAAATATCGAAGAAGATGAAGACTACCCTCAAAGACGGAATGATGAAGAAGAAGAACCTCAAGAAGCACCAGAGGAACATACAAGGATAGAAGAAAAGACTCCATCAAGGTATGTTCAGAAGAATCATCCAGAATCTCAGGTTTTGGGGCAGAAAGAAGCAGGTGTACAAACAAGAAGAACAATTGCAGAAGCTTCAAGCTATTTGGCATTACTCTCTTCCACTGAACCACAAAGTGTGAAAGAGGCATGCAAAGATGAATGTTGGGTCAGAGAAATGGATGAAGAACTTGAGCAGATCGAAAAGAACGACACTTGGGAATCGGTTCCTAGACCAAAGAATAAGAATGTTATAGGGACAACATGGGTCTTCAAAAATAAGTTGAATGAAAATGGGGAAGTAATTAGAAATAAGGCCATACTTGTTTGTAAAGGGTATGCGCAGCAAGAAGGAATAGATTTTGAAGAAATTTTTGCTCCTGTTGCAAGACTCGAGGCATCGATGTCCTGCACTCTCAGGTTTCAAAAGTTAAGTATTTCATGGACGTGAAATCAGCCTTTCTGAATGGAGACTTAGAAGAAGAAGTATACATTGAACAGCCAGATGGTTTCATTCTTGGAAATGATCCAAAACTTGTATGCAGACTAAAAAAGGCTCTCTATGGTCTTAAACAGGCTCCAAGGGCTTGGTACTATCGGTTGGATAGATATCTTCATCAACAATGTTTTTCAAAAGGATCAGCAGATAGTAATCTTAGTAGGAAATATAGACTATTTGGGACAACCATTAAATTCTAGTTGGTGCATGTTCTTAATGGACTTGTCTGAATTAAATTGGTTGCAAAGAAAAGTATGTAGGACGGTATTCTTTAGAACCATAGCAAGGTAGAAAGGATTGAAAAAATTATGAAAATGGACACCTTTGGAAGGTAAAAAGGACGACGAAGAAATCCCGGGGTAGTAAGGGAAACAGAGAGAATAAGAGGGATTGACATCATACATGAGACCATCACTCTTATCAATCGACTCATGTGAGAAAGGAACCATTCGGTCATTCTCCCATTCAGAAGGAAGTCAGAGCAACCATTTTTTGAGCAACATTGTGTTGGGTACTGAGCAAGGAATCACTGAAGAGAAGAGAAGATAACTGATGGGAATTTGTTCTATAGTTCCCTAGAGGCTATGGGTTTGGATACTAGTCTCCAGAGCCTTGTAACATCTTGGGATTCCCTGGATGTTGTGGGTTGAGATAGAGTCCTTGGAGTCCTGTAACAACCTAGATCTCCTCAAGGTTCTGGGTGAAGAAAGAAATCTTGAGAGCCCTATAACAATTTGGGATTATTTAGAGGCTATGGGTAGGGATAAAATATTTGGACCCCTATAATAGCTTGGATTCCCATGAGAATTTGGATAGAGATAGTAGTCCTTGGAGCCCTAGACAACTTATGAAGAGACAAATATTTTTGTTAATATATTCAGAGGTCATTCCTATATATTTCCTCCTTTATGCTTGGAATTGTTGTGGATTATGGACTTCATGGGAAGGAGGTGAATCCATGGTACTATTATTCAGGGTGGAGGTGGTGAAACTCTAGATTCCATGTGCATTGCTTAATTTTGAGTGGCTAGTGGGTGGAAGAAGGAGGTCCTTTGGAGGCCCTATTTCAACTGCCAGTAGGTGTTTCAATCCTTTAAGCAAGCCCCTATGTCTGTGGAATATCGTCTAGGGGTGATAGCTACAAATAAGTTTGGTTGCAACTGTCTATGGTTAGGTTGAGAGTCCTTTTCCTAGACTCACTTTCCAAAAACATTAAAAGATAAGGGTTCTTATGTATCTACATTGTCATTGAACATTATTTTGCATTGTTGGACTGAAATGGTGTGTATATGTCTATTAAATATGTATTTCATTTCTAGATTGAAATGGTACTCAGGAATGTGATGAACATAGTACAATGCTTCTCTATTTTAAATTGTTATGTCTTTGAAATGCATGATTGTGCCATTGATATAACACGAACAATTAATATGCTAAGAAAATGCCAAAAGCATCGGAAATAATCCCTATGGTTCTGAACCAAACTAAGAAATAATAAACAATAAAAACATGCACAAAGTAAAGGCACCAGAATGGTCCATAAGGACTAGGTATAACCATTATAGTCTTAGCATCTGAATATTTTGTTACATAATAAAAGTTACATTGAAGGTGCATGTGTTAACAAGGTCTATCTATATATATATTGGTTATAAGCCTCTGTATCCAATCAGATGGTATTGTGCTAATACTGAGGGGTATATTCCTCTTTCAAGTCAAATCAAACCCTGTGTTCTTTACATAGGATGCCTCTCAGCCATGCATTTTCAACAACTTTCAATTTTTCCCTGGGGACACTATTAGTGACAATTGAACATCATCACTAGTATCCAAGTGTCTTGAAGCTCTTTGATAAGTGCCAAAGGGTAGCCTGTAAAGAAACTACAAGAAATAGGGTCGTCGGGAACCATTGGAGGTTACTTGGCATGTGGCAGCACATGTGGAAGCCCCTCGATAGTTTGATGCAAGTCCTTATTAATCGGTAGCTTATTAATCGGTAGCTAACAAATCAAAAATGCAGGCATGCATGGGATTCACTGTCCTGAAATGGGGAATACCCAAGGGTCAGGAACTTGTTGGAGTGGCTCTATCACAATCTCAAGAGGATAGTACCATTGGGTTCTTAGCAAGTCATGGTGGTCATGGGAGAAAACTAGCTCATGACCAAGCATTCATAAAACTAATGAATTTGAGCCCAAAAAGGAACCATGCTTGAATGATGACGTTCTACATAGAGGAGTTTTGTTGCAACCGAGGGTTGAGGCTTATCTTATAATGAAGCTTGGTAACCTTATCCTTCAATCCCGGTGGAGCCCAAAACATGAATTCTTAGTATTAGCATTCCTAGATTTTCCTTTATTGTGATTAGATGAAAGATGTTGACATTGTCCACAACTTTTACCTCGAGAGTTAACTTGTGACATACAAAGAATCGGTCAGGATGAAGTTAGCCAGGATGTGATGGAAAAAATGCAATCCCAACAGGTTCCACTATTGGGTAGAGGTTTAGGTCACCATGTGGGCCAAGATCCCATAATTTTTAAAACGGGGGGCTCTTGTAAAGCACGAGATGATGTAATTCCAAGCCATGGTGGTGGCGATGTTGGTGGCCGCATGGCCCAACTATTATGCTATTTGTTAATAACAAACCCACTTAACAATGCAACCCGTAAGAGTATCACTAACGTTGAAAGAAAAATGTTTTGGGAAAGTGTCAATATGACTCATCACATGATATTGTGACACTGTTGTACTGTGGACCTATCATAGTCATGGCATTGAAAGGGAAAGACCCACAACTTCCACATGGTTTGAAGGTACCATCCTTGAGGTGTGCGCTTGGGTAGCAAAGTGAATTCTAGGAGGAGATTTTTGGGACGATATGAGATAAGATACATTAGCAGAGGTTGCACTTGGGTTGATGTAAGGGTGGCCCAATCTACCAAGTCATCCTAGTGGAATAACCTTGGAGGTATCAATAGTTCCATTAAGGAAAGTGTCAGGATACAAGGATCTAGGTAAAGTGGCACAGGTTGCAACAACAAACAACAGTCAGAACAATGGACCAATGGGGAGGAGGTTGTGAAGCCCCACTAAACATGAAACCTCGGTAATAAGGCCTCGAAAATTAATAAATGAGCATGCCAGGAAAATGTTGGGACAAACTACAGCGAGACGACCTAGTGATTGAATAGGGGTGATGAACATCGCCAATACATCTGACAATGGATGTGCATTACGACCCACTCCTTGGACCTAGCAGAATGTAAAGGATATAGGGAGTGCAATTAACAATAGTCGTTGGATGGGAAAATGTGTTGTGGGCCATCCATTAAAGGCCTTGAATCCCTTGGGTGGAACCTGTTATAACAAAAATCCACCCCTGATAGGTTGTTGATCAAGAAGACTTTAAGTAACTATTTCAAACCAAATTTTGGCTGAGGCTTAGCCTCCTCAGCCTGAGAGGGCTCTCTCAAAGGGTTAATGATTTTGATTAAAGATATGGATAGATGGCTAACTCTATGGTTTGTGATTATATATGTTTATAGGTTGAAAGATGAAGGTTGGCTACCATTGGGCTATGGAGTCAAAGTATGTTTCATTACCACAGCAAGATCAGCTTAACATGAATTCAGGGCATAGAGAGTTTTTATGCATTAGAAAAACAAAGATACAATGCAAAGAAACATTGTTTATGAATACATGAAGGAAGTTAGAGCATCGTTGATGAGTTCTAAGTAACATGTCTTGATACCACTGCAAGTAAGTGAAAGAGGAAAGCCATGAGACAATATGACATTAAAAACTCTCCTTGAATCCTGAGTAGTGAAGCCAAAACATTCTACCTAGCATGAAGTCAAGGCATTATAGAGTTCAAGTGCAGAAATGAAAATATAAAACAATGAAACATAATTAGTCTATCTATGAAGGAACAGAGCATTATTGATGAGTTTTGAGTATCATAAGTAAACACCACTGCAATGTAAGTATTTGAAGATGCCATCAAAACAAGAACATACAAGAAATATTCATGAATCTTGAGTTATCTAAGTAGAAGTCTGCATTAGGTTAAAAATATACATAGTGTGCACATAGAGCAGTAGCTGAGCCAAAAAGTCTCCAACCGTTTTGCTAATTCGACCTCTTGCTCTATATATAGCATTTACAATTAGGATTCCACCATCCCTCATCAAGAGAATTCAAATTTTCCATCAGTGACACCTATTCTAACCATAAAACAAACCTTTAAATGCATTTGATAGCTAACTAGCAATCCTAGAGACCTAATAGAACTAGGAGTGTAACTCCTTATTATGATTACAACAACCTTATCTAAACATTTAAATGCATTCTTTGAAAGATGCAACCTCATGAAGTCAAATTTGATGAAGCCTCCCATGTGGTCACCCAACTGCTGATGACAAACCCTAGAAATTAGGGAACATGTTTCCTTGTTTTTAGGTTTAGATCCTTGAAACTTGACACGTGGGATAGAGCCTTTATCTCCTCATCCATGACACATTGTACAAAACTGAAGGAGGTTTTTGTAGCCAATGCTGTCTAGAACAAAAACCTCTCCTATATTTTTAAAACATTCCTCCAGCTTTCCAGAATCTATCCTTGAAAAACACATGTCAAACAGAAAAAATCCATTTTCTAAAATTAGGGTCTCAATGAAAGCTTAGTATCTCCCAACTGAAAATGCTTATGAAGAAGTGAGATAGGTTATTATATATGGAGATTATATGAATAGAAATGTCCCTCATAATTCCACAATACGTTTTCCTGTAACAAGAAACTAATCTTGAAAAATACTACTAAAACCAGAAGACCAAGCTTGACTTTGAGCAGTTTCGTAGCACACATTTAGCAACAAATTCCTCCCACCTCATAACGAATTTGAAGAAACGGAAAGAGGGTTTTATATTTTGGTATGTTATGAAGAGAAACCTCTTTCAATTTTCAAAATGGAGTTCTCAACTGCTCAAGACCCCTTCTGGAAGTTGACTAGTAAACGCAGAAAGCAAAGTTTTTTATGCTGAAACAGGGTTTTTCAGGGATTTTGTAGTGCGCTACGAAAACTCCTAGTTCAATGATTTCGTAGCTAGTTTCAAAATTTCTCCAAATGGCTAAACACATGACTTTCAAAACATGATATGGGACCAGTGATAGGCAAGAATAGAGTATTGAACCTATTTGACCATACTAACAAGACTCTCTTTTAAATCTTAGACTCTAAAACAACCATGGAAAGACTAGACCAAGACTAACATCAATCCTTTGCAATCAAACTAGTTTCGAAACACATGGTGAGGCTTTTAGGACATGGAATGAAGCTGTGAAACCTTTTTTTGGAAAAGAGAATGACACTTATTTAGATGAGATGACTCAAAACCTATAAGACTATGGCTAGAAACAAGGCAACTTTCCAAAGCTTAGAGACAAAGATTTTAGGGTGATAACAGAACCATGATTGTGCCACCCTTATTACAAATTAACATTCGAGAAAGTTAACCCACCGCAATCCACTTGATGGCCGTCAATCCTCCTCCTGAAGTCATTATTTTCAGAGCTAGTGGAGGATGATGGGGACAACCAAGGTAATGTGGCAGGGTTGATAAGAAAGGCTCGAACTATATATATATATATATATTAATATATAATATATATATATATATATAATATATATATATATATGTATGTATGTATGTATGTATGTATGTATGTATGTATGTATGTATGTATATTCAAGTTTAAGAGGTTCTAATAATGAGGGTTGAATCTAAGCCCTAACATGAGAATTCATCATTAAAACAAATAAAGGATTTTTTTTTTATCCCTTTCTACTAACAACACCGAAGGAATTGGATTCACAAGCGACACCTATCCCATTGGTGTAAGTATGTTAGGGTTGGTTATTACACGAAGCCTATGGGTTATGGTCCCATGATATCTATAATCTACCCCTAGATTGCAAGAACAAACTATCACCCATTCAAAACCCAAAACATTCATCATTTTGACCTTGCTAGAACAATGCAAGACGACCTTTCATCCCTTGTTCTTGACAGCTTCAATGGTATTCTCAGTGTTTGGGGTTTTATTGTACTTGGATTGGTCAGGAGGCAGTTCTCACTCCATGCCTTACGGCTCCAATCTGGTGGGGTCCTGACTAGTGCAAGGCTTGACATCCTTCACTGTGGGGTCCACTCTAGGCCTGGTTGGTGATTTTTCAATGTTTAATAGGTAGATCCCAACAAATTTGAGGCCTCACACAATGCTCCCTTCCACTCTTTCTGTCAGCATTCATGCTTTGCTATTACTATGGCTTTTTCTACTCATCCTCATGCATTTAATGGGATTTACCTTTGTTAATAACTGGTCATAAAGATACAATTCAGCTCCATGTTTTGACCTTCATTCATGCCCATTCACAATAAATATGATACAAAGGCCCCTTTAAAAGTTTGATGGTGATTTGGCTCAGACCTAGCCTCCCTTGAATAATTACTCCATCTCTGGCCCTACAACAATACATTAAATCTCATGGCTCGAAGAAACTATGAACATGATAAAATATACACAAACATATGAATAAACATGCACACTATCTATTAAAGGATGTAAAATGATTACAAATACGGCCTCTTGGCCTAACAACACTGAACCTAACTCAAAATTTCCCTCACCACTTCTATCCATCTAATATTTACAAGGATTGGATGCCCTTTGAAACTTGAAGCTTCCTATTCAAAACAAAAGCCATACCATACATAAGAGTAATCTCATCCTATGCCAATGCATACCTTCGAGAGGCTTATAATTAATTAAAATTTACAAAAAATTAAGGGAAAATCATGTCCTCTTTAATAGGGTTGCAAGTTGCCCTTATGGAAGTCTTTGGGAATGATATTTGATTTGGGGTGGAGTTTATGTCCATTCATCATACTCCCACTCTTGAAATTTTTCATGATCTCTTGATCATGTATTTTATTGTTGTATCTCATCCATCTTCTTCTTTTGCAGTCTTATTTTACCATGTGTATTGCTAAGTGAGTTGTCACCAGACTCGTTGATACTTCACTAGCTCTCCTCCTCTAGCTCAAACTTTTGGCATCACAGTTCACCTCCTCTTGACCCTCTCAATCTTCCTCTTCTCACTTGGGTGTTACACACCTTCTCACCTCCCTCGACAATTCTACCCACAACAAGGGAAATGGGGCACTAGACTCTTTATGCATGAACCTGTTTCCACCTTTTTCAATGTTTTTTGACTAGAAACTTGAAAGGAAATTCAAAACCTTGAGACCCAAGCTCAGGTTGAAAATTAATCCCTCTTAGATTCTGAGCTCATGGAGGATATGTTGGCTTGGGTTCCTAAGCTTAGGCATACTAGGGATAGGAAGAAGCAATACTTAAACTTTGTGGCTCTTCATTGGAAAATGAAGAATCTACTATGCCTTGTCACGAAGGACTAGAAAATTGAGAAGTACAATGCTTTTCATCTCTCGAGGATGTCAAGAGAATGCTCAAGAATCAATGGTTTTTCTTAGAAAGAATTGAAACCCACTTGGCACATGTCGAAATCCATATTACATGTGATTCTTATAGGGGGGGGGGGAGGACCTAATGGATCCTCTTGGTTCTAGCGTAAGGCCTCCAACAAATATTTCTTCCTCAGAAAATGACCATTGATCATGGTCAAATGGTAGTCCTGCATGAAGGTTTCAATGAAGTTTCTTGGATTGTGATGTAGGGAGCTTGACATCTTATTTGGTCTCCTCATCGTATGTTGGTCTACATGGTGGTTCATGGTTCCTCGCCCGATATTTCATGAACTTGTCATTTGATCTCGTTTCCTTACCTTTTGGAGAATGGTTGACTGTGACGATATATTCTTAATCTAGTTCACTTGTGTAAAGGTCATGCAATTTTGTATGGTTTTTTTTTGGGTAGACCCTTTGTGGTTTAAAATTCAAATACGTTGTTTGTATTTTAAAAATATGCTTGTTATCTCTGTGTGGGTATGCTAGATAATGATACTGGACAGTTCTAGCCTTCACAATTTTGTAATCTGAGGTACAGTAGTCTTGACTTTGTTGAAGGGAATGAAGATTTTGTTGGTCTTGACAGTTGTGTAATCTAAGGTATGGTAGTATTGACTTTGTTAAAAGGAATGAAGATTTTGTTGGTCTAATTGATTGGTATAACATGTTAAAGAAAAATTGTATTTGGAAATTCAATCTAGTTTTTAAGTAATATAAAGAGTTAATTAGCAAAAATAAAGAACTTTGAACTTAGATTACTCGAGGTAAACTATAGGTAGACTATTGCTTGATTACGTGAGTCTACTTGACATCAAGATACACTTCATCATCCGCACAAAAGAGCTCTAAGTATTGGATGCACTTCATGGAAAAATTAGCATTTCTCTAGGTGAAGTAGCAATAACTTGCTGACAACATGAGAGACGTATTCTTCCTCTATTATGGGAAATGTTGGTTGATAGTACCATATGTATTAAGAAATAAAAAAATAAAAATGGAAAGAGATTTAAAAAAAAACATTAAATTATCTATGGTAGAGTAATTAAGTTAATAGAAAATATTATTGTAATAGTTAATTAGTGCAGTTATATAAATAAAATAGTTTATAAATGTTATTAGACATAAAACACATATCTCAGAATATATTGTTTTTCTGTCAAAATTAAAACAAATGTATTGAAAATTACAATTAACAGGATTCTTGCGGATTTTTTTTTTTTTCACTTTACCATGAAAACATGTCCCGTTTATAAGTATCAAATATTGTAATCGTTGCATAATTTTCGTATTCCGGAACAAGGATATGCATTACGGACGTCACAGCATCACCAGAAGGTGATCTATGTTAGTGAGAATCCATCAGATTATTCAAAACTAATTTTTTAGGCTAGAATATTTGTATAGGCGCTGTGGACACTAATCAAATTGTGAAGCTGTACAGTTTGCCAAATCTGAATTTATTCGATTGAGAATCAAGCTCCTTTTGCTGCTGGGAAGCTGCTTGTCGCTTCCGATCAGCGGCGAGAGAAAGAAATTCCAGGCTGAGCCCTGAGAATGAAATCTTGTCGGATGTGAGAAAGAAATCTTGTGAGATATGGATGATGAGGGACAATAGGGATCGAAAAAAGAGAGTGTGAAGGACCCCGGTTTCTACCAGTCTTTGGAAGATACTTTTGTCCTTTCAGTATGATACAAGTAAGTCGATTGAACATATGGGCCCATAATAATGGAATCTAATGAAATGTAGATATTAATATCAGGATAGGATATGTTGATTGCAGGCTCCCAAATATCCAAGATATTAATATCAGGATAAGATTTCTGAACGTATGTCGATTGCAGATTCCGCATTACAGATTCAGATGTTCAGAATTGACTACTCTTGAACGTCAGATTCCTATTCTGGGAGAATCCGCAATCGACATGGGGATGCTTGACAGCAGCACCAAGTGTACGGTGATGCGGCCTTGCAATTTTGTGAAATCAAATCTCAAAGAACAGATTCTCTTTTAGGGGCACAACATTTATCTCGAATATAACACTTGGCTTAAGCAGAATATATTGTCCATATCCCCATGACGGGGGATAACATGACTATACTCCCTATATGAAAACCAAGTCCTTGTTGAGCTGGTTGTGCCGGAGATGATATGGGCTGATCAGAAGATTATAATTATAGAATCGAACTACAGTTATATACGTATATACTATTTATGGCGGAGATGATATGGGCTGATCAGAAGATTATAATTATAGAATCGAACTACAATTATATACGTATATACTATTTATGGCAGAGATGATATGGGCTGATCAGAAGATTATAATTATAGAATCGAATTACAATTATATACATATATACTATTTATTTAGTTTGCAAATTTCACAGTGCATCCGTTTACCAGGATAGGCATATATACTGTTTATTTAGTTCACGAGTATAGAATAATTTTTGGTTAGTGCTTTGCTGGTTGACAAAATGCAATGACACATAATGAAATTGAAGTGGCGTAGAAATTGTCTATAATATTTTAAATGAATAAATAGATTATATCGTAAACATCAATAATAAATGATAAAACTTTGACACTTATGGAGTAGAATTCAAGTAAGATTAAATTGCTTATGACACCTAGCAGATAAGAAATCAATTAAGATGACACTTAACCAACAATCAATTAAGATGACACTTAACCAACAACTAACTAACACTGAGATTAATATTTCGACATCCCCCTCCTAATCTCAGTTGTTACACGTAGTGACACTTACAATGCCTGGTTGTTTTCATTGAAATTCAAATACATTCTTGCCCAATGGCTTTGTGAAAATGTTTGCTTGTTGATCTTTGGAACCACATAAAGAATGTACTATGTCCCCATCATTGACAAGCTCCCGGATGAAATGAAAACAAGTGTCAACTTGTTTGCTCTTTTTATAGAATACATGATTTTTTGATAAGGAAATCGTTGTACTGTTATTGCAGTAGATTGGAGTTGGCTCCTTCAGAATATTTGAAATATCTTTCAATAATCTTCTTAACTGCACAGCTTGACAAGCTGCGAAATTTTCTGCTACATATTTTGCTTCTACAAAAGATATTGAAATGATTCTTTGTTTCTTGGATGGCCATGAAACCGGATTGGGTTCAAGATGAAAAGCATATCTTGAGGTGCTTTTGTGATCATTTAAATTTCCTGCATAATCGTTGTCTATATAACATGAAGTGAACAATTTTCAGAATGTGTATAAAAAAAGCATAATCTATTGTCCCATCAATAGACCTTAAGATCCTTTTTGCAACCTTCCAATGAAAAATCTTAGGTAACTGCATAAACGTGGAGACAAAACTTGCTCGAAACATAATATCAAGTCTAGTTGAAGTGAGATATAACAAGCTAGAAACTAGTCTTTTATACACTGTGGAATCAATTGGTGGTACCACATCTTCTTTGCTAAGTTTTGAGCCTTGAGCGATTGCTCTATCTATAGGTTTGCAATTGGTCATTCTAAACTTTTTGATGATATCACTACCATATTTTTGCTGACAGTCAAAAATTCTATTAGGAGATTGGTGAATTTCAATGTCTAAGAAGCATTTCATGACTCCTAGATCTGTCATATCAAACAATTTTTGCGCTGCTGTTTTGAAATCTTCTAACATCATATTTCTTGTATAAACAAGATCATGTACATAAGGCATACAATCAAAATTTACCTTTTTGCATTTTGGTATACAAAGTTGGCTCATAATTGCTTCTGAAAAACTGCTTTTGATGAGATATGTGTAAATGCCACTATCAACCAACATAAGAATATCCCTCTAAGAGATAACCTGAGTTAATTTAGGAGGTAGATTGGGGATAAAATCTTGACTCATTAATTGACTCCAAGTAATAAACACAATTTAAGGAATAAAAGGGGGAAATAAAGAGACAACTAGGAGAAGAAATAGGAATCTTGTGAGTTGAGGAAAATATTAGTTTTAAATAAAAAGTTAAGTAAATAATTTTGGGTGACTTTTGATGAGAGAATGACACATGGGTAGGTGAATAATCAAGTTATTATTAAAAAAAAAATATTATAATTATGCATGACATGTCAAGTGTCACCTATGAGGACTCCTATAAAAGAAGGGGCAAGCCATGAGAGAATGGACTTTTGAGGAACCCTATTATTGGATGGATGATATGATGTCAAAGCAGTGACTACGAAGCTATAGTGAGTTTGGTGAGGTAGAGGGTTTTTAGAGAGGGGACTCTTGAGCTAAGGTTGCTCTCCTCTGCCAGCTAACTTCTTCCTCCATTGTACAAGCCCATTGTCGCTCGGGGGTCCGCGGGGAAGAAGAGTACCCTAGGAGTAGGCTGGGAGGTAAACCGCTGGGTCTTGTTTCAAATCAAGTGCGTCATCATACACTGCAGAAGTGACCAGCAACCAGGGAATACCAGCAATAGCAGAGCAAGCGGAGTCTCACCTTTGGGTGTACGGTACATGTGTATTTCGTTACTACTTGATCTTAGATTAAAAGTATGTAAATGTTTTGATATGTTCCTGAAATGAGCTTCAGTAATGTGCATGTTGAATGAATTGAAACCTCAATGCGTTTCTTTCTGGTCGTATTTGCTGTTTTTAAAATATATATATATATATATAATTAATATTTATGTTAGTGTAGACATTTATGCTATAGTGTAAGACACATTATATTATACAATTCTCTTCTCTTCTTCTCTCTAATATATTATATAATATATTTTTTTTTTTACAACAAATACGACTAGAAAGAAACGCATTGAGATTTCAATTCATTCAACACACGCATTACTGAAGCTCATTTCAGGAACATATCAAAACATTTACATACTTTTAATCTAAGGTCAAGTAGTAACGAAATACACATGTACCGTACACCCGAAGGCAAGACTCCGCTTGCTCTGCTGTTGCTGGTATTCCCTGGTTGCTGGTCACTTTTGCGAGTGTATGATGACGCACTTGATCCGAAACAAGACCCACTGGTTTACCTCCCAGCCTACTCCTTGGGTACTCTTCTTCCCCGCGGACCCCCAAGCTGCAATGGGGTTGTACAATGGAGGAAGAATTTAGTTGGCAGAGGAGAGCAACCTTAGCTCAAGAGTCCCGTCTCTAAAAACCCTCTACCTCACCAAACTCACTATAGCTTCGTAGTCACTACTTTGACATCATATCATCCATCCAATAATAGGGTTCCCCAAAAGTCCCTTCTCTCATGGCTTGCCCCTTCTTTTATAAGAGTCCTCATAGGTGACACTTGGCATGTCATGCATAATTATAATAATTTTTTTTAATAATAACTTGATTATTCACCTACCCATGTGTCATTCTCTCATCAAGGGTCACCCAAAATTATTTACTTAACTTTTTATTTAAAACTAATATTTTCCTCAACTCACAAGATTCCTATTTCTTCTCCCAGTTGTCTCTTTATTCCCCCCTTTTATTCCTTAAATTGTGTTTATTACTTGGAGTCAATTAATGAGTCAAGATTTTATCCCCAATCTACCTCCTAAATTAACTCAGGTTATCTCTTAGAGGGATATTCTTATGTTGGTTGATGCCACATGGAGCTTCTCTACATTTCTCTAAATTTAATTTATTTTTCTTAATTTAATTCACCTTCCTCTTTTCTTAACTAAGTTTAATTGGTTAGGATTTAATCTTTATCCTTACAACATGTTTGTCTTCCCCTTTTATCTAATTAAACCACCTAATCTACCTAGTATTTTCCAACATGGGGCGGGCAGAATTTTTAAGGTACTCTATTTATTTCTTCCTATGTTCCTCCTTAGTCCAAGTTTTATTTTTGATTTAGTTTCCTTGGTTTCTAATCATCATTTACCCTTGATGTAACTTTACCTAGTTTTCATTCCTTACTTTTATTTATTTATTATTATTTATTTTTAATGATTCCAAGGGTGCCAAGTTTGGTTGTGCCCTTCAAGAACTTCCCTAGAAGTTCCAAGGGTGCCACACCTAACAATTTAATTGTGATGCCAAGGGTGCCAAGTTGGTTGTGCCCTTTAAGAATTTCCCCTGAAATTCCAAGGGTGCCACACCTAACAGTTTAATTGTGATGCCAAGGGTGCCAAGTTGGTCGTGCCCTTCAAGAATTTCCCCTGAAATTACAAGGGTGCCACACTACTTGCCCTTCAAGCATCCAGTGACTACGAGGGGAAAGTATAGTGCAACGTCATAGACCACTATCATGTCTTATGTTGCCTGCTATAGTGAGACTAATGGTGTTGGGGATTAAGGAATCCGCCTTGATGCACGCCCCCCAGTTAACTCCTCATGAGCGACCCAAATTTGGGACCTGCCCTCATGGCATCGTGATCTTCAAGGCGAAGGTGTTTCAACCCTTCCAGCCCAAGTCATGGTGGGAGTGCTAGTGGGTGAGATCAGGGACTCTGTCCCACCCCTCCCATGTAATTCCATCCACCTGTGCAACCCCATAACCCATATGTGAGTCATTCGGCCAAGCAACTCATTTGTGTCTACAACCATTAACATATCATCATAATATAGATGAACATATATAGCAGGTTTCAAGATCGATTTCAAAGATAAAACAATATAAATTTTCATCAAACTTGGTGTCGTCAACTCGTCATGTGCGAGTGCCTCTGGTGGTTTTTCCTGCCATACTCAATAATAATCAGTAACCAAGTTTTTCAATGTTAGTCATTTCATAATAGCATTATTGCCATCACCTGGTCATTCACATCATTGTTCATTGTGAACCAGAACCAATGTAAGTGGCTAACATAGTGGATACCTCCATCATGGCTAGCATCATCATAACCTTAATGGCAACATACATATAGATCAAAGATATCATCATTATAACATCAATAGAAACATGTCTATCCTTTACTACTATCACCATCATGATATTAGAGTACACATGACAGTTAATTATATCGTAATCATAATATTAATAGAGAACATACATAACCATCACATTCACTGATAATAGAGTCACGCTTCTGGATCCTCAGCCTGAGTTACTCATAGACTAAAGTGTCTAAGATAATGTCATATTAAGGTCAGGAAACTAGAGTGGGCACTACATACACCCCCTCTTAACAATGGACTTTGTCCCGAAGTCCTCGAAACATAAAGGAAAACGACGACAAATATCCTAGGAATCCTTCCTGAAACTCTTGCTAACCTTCTGGTAACATGTATCTCTGATTTTTGAATTAAGCCCATTAAAATCAATTAACAAAATCGTTTCATCTTCTGGATTAAGTAATCTTCTCAACTAATTTACTTACTTATTTATTATTATTATTTTAATCATTTTTACCTAATTAGCTCTATTAGGCACTCACGAAACATTGTCATCAAATCTAATGCTTCTCAGTTTCATTCCGTTAACCTCTTGAATATTCAAAAGTGTCCTTCAAGTATAGTTGCTTCGAACATGAGCTTGAGATGTAATGCCCAACAATTGTCCTTGTTATGATCCTCTTTCATACTATGTTCATAATGCAAGTCTTCTTTTTTCTTTTTTCTTTTTTTGGCAATATCAATAATGACGAATGTATGGTGGGGTTTTTTTTTTCCCATCGGTTCACTTTATCCTCTTTACCCTGCAAACAATGGCCTAGAATTGGCAAGTTGCTGTGGAATAAGAATGCGAAATACAATAAGCATGTTAACTCGTGTTATTAGAAAGAATCTTGTAAAGAAGTTTGGTTTTCTTCTAGTTTGAGCCTATTTAGGCCAATAAAGAAAATCTAGAAGCAAAAGGGAATGCCATGCATTATAGAAAAACATAAATATAAAACATATATGTATCTTGTTGATGTTATAAAATAAGGAGTTTACTGTAGCAGAAAAAGAACTTCCCAAACTTTAAAGAAAATGAAAATGGTTAGAAGTCAAAGGTTGTTATTTTCCTGAAGCTACTATATGATCATCACGCATACATTTTTTTCAATCGATACTTTAGGGTTATGGTTTTTTCTTCGGAGCCCTGCCACAAATGCATTTTTAAAAGATAATTTGGGGCAGATTATTAATAAAGGAATTACTAAGGGATTGAAAGTGCTTCTTGACTTCATATGCCATAACATCAATCAATTACTAGCACAATTATTCTCCTAAATTTCATGTTAGGATCCATGAAGTACCCATACATTCTGTCAATCCAATTTAGAGTATTTCTTAACTTCATAAGCTATAGCATCAGTCAATTGCTTTGCATTATACTCCAGCCCAAGCATTCTCACACCAAAATCTTAATCTTTTCATAAAATATTTAGACATGTTAAAGGTATCGCAGTTGCTTCTTCAGATTAAATTTCTATGTGATGGACATATGCTTTTACGAAAACTCCGAAAAGCTTATTAACCTATATTAATTTTCTTTACAATAAATATGAATTTCTATTTTTTTATTTTTTTATTTTTTTATTTTTTTATTTTTTTATGCGATCACATTCACTTTACTTTTGATTTATTTGTTGGAGATACACTATCTGCATAAACTAACCATTACCTGTGTATCCCATTTCATCCATAATGCGTCCTTGCATGCAAATCCAAATGATCCTTATTGTTGCAACTATCAAAGATCGATCACATGTGGAAAGTGAATGAGCCCCTTATGTGGGTATCTCTATATTGCGAAAGCCTAAGAATTTCTTTTAGTAAGGACAAAGTCATGAAACTGGGCCAATCTCTAGCTTTCTTTGTATGTGCATGCTTGTTATTCTTGTTTTGGGTCTCGAGGCATTTTAGCACATTCAACTTCTAAACATTGTCATTCCACAAAACAACATTGACAATAATTCTAATAGTGAACTACCTATTTGTATTTATTGTCAATTACATTTTGAGAGGAGGATTGTTTTAAAAGATTTAATTTTGAAGGTGGTCCCAGTCAAAATTTCACATTAAATACTCACAATGAAAGTCAATTCAATCATGTTTTGATAGGGAAAGGGATACATTGCAAATAAGGCAAATAATAGACGCATCATAGATGACATTGAGAACAAAGATAATTCCACGAGGAAGTAGATTATTTGACTATTCACCAATCACAAGAAGGCGATACTTTTTCAAGTTGGTTGAATCCACCTTATTTATTGAGACATTTCGATAAGGATAAAATAACAAAATTAAATAGAGAATATCATACTCAAAGATTGAATACTATCCTAAACTTTCAACAATCAAAATCACTATGCAATCAAGACATACTATTATAGACAATGGTAACCATAAATTTATTTAATCTGACATTTGGTGAAGCATAATCATTAAGCATATTGCGGTGTTCATTGTTAGCTAACAATTCCGAGGCTTTGTTAATTATAAAAATCAACGAAGTCTAATGCTCAGGTCAAGTAATTAGGATAAAAATATATATAAATATTAGTATTATATGGATACTAATGTACATAAGGATATTAAAATTTCCATTGGATTATGGGTTAGTGGAAACTTCGAGCAGTTATTATGATGAAGACTTAGGTTCAAGTTTTGGGGGCCAGGCACCTCTCTGGTACAAAGTTTGTCATTTGTTGCTATTGCTATACTGTAAATTTTAAAATTAAACTACGAGTGATAACATATAGATATATGTTTGAAAACAATGAAAAAGTGATAGCGTGACTGACATCCAATACTATTTTAGAAATGACGTGGATAACGAACATCCTAATTTGGTGTTAAGGTTCCATATCCTGATGGAAGACGTTATGTGTTGTCTATGATAAAATATCATAGAAATATGCGTGAAAATTTTCTTGAGGATATTCATACATTTAAGCCATATTACATATTGTAGTTCGTTTTCGATATTTAACCATTTATGTGCCCGTTCACATGTTCGAAAACCTAATGAATTCACTCGCCCAACCACTCTTCTACTACGTTACTATCTAGGTGGTTGTTTCATAGATCCTCCACTAATTCATATCCCATAGGTTACTATTATGGGGATTCTCTTGGGTCAAAATAGAACTCATGGTACGAGAGGAGCTAGAGGGAGAAGAATTAATTCGGTAACGTGAGAAAATTTGTATCCAAACGTGAGACAATATGTTACAAATTCAAGATTCAGTGACCCTCACTCAAACCACATCAAAAAAAAATCAAAATTGAGCTGAACCTAATCATTGTCAAATATGAACCATGTGACTTAGGCTGTAGGTTGTAATTCTGTTAGTGCAGAGGTGAACCATGAGTTAAACAATGAAAAAGATTTCCTTGTAGTTTCTCATCTTGGTCTATATTATGTACCAAAATAGTTTCCTTAGTCGAATGAAGGCTTTATGCAATCTACTGCTACAATTCTTACATTCTAAGAATTTATCTGGGATGCTGAAACAATTTCAAAATTAAAATTGAACTTAGAACTAAAAGTGAAAAAAAAGCAACACAAATTAGAACACTTAGATTAAAAAAATAAGTATCCATGCTCAAGGTGCCCAAATTATAATAAAGTAACAAACGCTATTGATTTCCAACATCTATACTTGATTTAGGTACGGCCAATATTCAAGTTACAGGCAGTTGAACCCCCCACATATTAAATAGATGAGACCAAGCAACACGCAATGCAATACTGTGATATCAGGCATATTGCAGCAATAGTTTCTGAAAGCACATCTTCGTTGAGTAGCGGATCGAGGAGTGAACTTCATCTTGTCAACACAGATAAGTTCATGTGGATAGATTCTGGCCATGGATATAGGTTAATTCTAGAAAAATCATCTGAATACTAACCAACAGAACCCACTACTTTACTGTGTCCATAAAAGAATTTTAACTCAATTTAACAATTTATGAAAATTTAAACCCAGATTCATTCAAAATCTCATATTCATTCAAAGTGCAGAGTATAGCAAAAATAACAGAAAACCTAGAATGATAATGATACTTTTTATATTGTTGTGCTCAAAGTAGATTAATGATCATAACAAGACTTCAATTTTCAGATGCAAAATGTAGATCTATTGGTGTAGGCATATCGGTGTTACCATCTTAAACTAGAGACCCAAATGGCCCATGTGGTGGATATGCATATAGTATGTGGATGAGGGAATGGAAAATACAATTGAACCAGATTGCTTATATATATAAAGAAAAGGTAAAAGAAAGCACACTTTGCAATGTGCAGTGTTACTGAAGGGCTGTTCTAGGCACATAGGATATGTTATCATGAAAATCTGGAGGATCTTCAAATAAAGAAAGAGATAGTTGTTTGTAAATCACACCAACATCGAAGTAGATGAATCCAGTGCTGGGTATATCAACATGAATGACCTTGACTGGAAACCAGAGAAAAACTCCTTGGCCTGCACACCTGAGAGCCCTGCAATCTGCCCATAACTAAGATTCCCTTTGATCAATGTGTCATAATACACAGGATTCTCAAACTTGGTGTAGCAGGGCTTGTCCAGATTGACCTCGAAAACCCCACTATCGTGCAATGTGTAGGACTTGACCACCTTCAGAATTAGCCCAAAAGGCAGACCACTTCTTCTCAGCACATCATAGATCGTTTCCTGCTCCCCTGAGGCCTCTGCAAGGAATGTGTTGCTCCTCATTATCACGATATAGGGAAGAAGTTGCAGATGTCGAATCCCCATGTTGTTGTTATTGTTTTCGGGGTTGGAGTTTCAATGACAAAAGGGCTCCAGATATTGTTTATATATACTGAACACCCCTAGGAAAAGGAATCAGTGCCCCAGGCAATTAACAGAGTGTCACAAAGGACAATAACAATGCCCAATCGAAATGACTCTGCAACCAGGGAAGAGGCGGTTAGGAACAATTTGAAACACATTTCGTATTCAGTAACCTAGAAATCTTTCGCTGGGTTTTCATAACGTCTCCCATTTCTGTGAAAGGCTAAACAATTCTTTGAAATTCCTGTGTTTAAAGCGATCCTAGCATCATTGAGTTCGCAAGCAAGAAGAAATATGTTAACATAAAGAATGGGTGCAAGAAAATCATTTACTGGAACCTTCGAGCGGATTTAAATTATATCCAGTTGATTGGTATGATATATCGGTTCTGATAATCCATCGGATCGGGTTGATTGCGTTAAAAATTGTATTATAAGACAATGGAATGGATGCGGAAGGCTAGTCCTCGAGCTGGAGCTGGAAGATTTAAATGCGTTGGCAAAGTTCAGGGTGCTGCCAATTGTCAATCGTGACATCAATACAACAATTTCGATCGCAGTAGAGATCACATCAGGCTCATGGTAACGGATGCGTGTGGTAATGTTCAATAGTTTGGCGACTAACAAACTCCAACAATTTCGCATTGTCGCGTAGGAAATGCTAAATTCTAGTGGAACATCAACTTCATCGGTTGCAAATTGATCGAACAATCAGATTTGGGGTGACAACCCATAGTGTTGCGTTTTAAAAATAGCCATAGGAAAACCGCTAATTGAGACCACATCGGCGCAGATCGAAAGAGCGCAAAGAGAATTTTGGTTGAAAGATAGTAATTCGTTTGTTTACTGGAGTCAATTTCCAGTTTGAAGCAGCAATTTGTTAAGATTTAAGCTTCGCTGGAGTTTTAAGGTGTTGAAATTTCAGATAGTAGAAACTTTATCAGATCATTTGAAGTTGTTGTATTCTATGTAGAAAAAGGTTATAAGGAGCACTGTTTCCAAATGAGTGTTAACTACAGTCCTATTTGTTATAACGGAATACGTCAAACCATCTAATTGCAGGGAAGATATAAGAGTGTTGAGTGAAGAAAAGAAACGTGATGAGTTGCAGCGCTCAACGCAGAGTTGTATAAAGCGTGGTAATTTTCCAGGTACTGAAGATTGGATTTGGGAATTTACTGAGTTGAATAATTATATGCACAGTTTGATGAAGATTCTGGGTTTTGATTTCTAGTTTTGTGTCAGCCATCAAGAGAATCTATGATCAACGAGCTCAAATGATTGAAATGGGACTGGGGCCAGCCCAAGCACTCTCCCATGTTCCAAGAATGGTAATGAATGTAGAATGGATGGCATAGACTTAGTATAGCTGACCACGTGGGAATTGAGTTGGAGACACCATGGCACGTTGGGTAATTGGCAATATCCTAGCAATAATGGTACCAACTATTTGAGCAAGTCCTCGAGGCTTAAGCCTCTCCTCATTTGATTGAATAACAATATTTTCATTATTTCTTCAGCAAGACTTGTACACTTTCAATAGTGTAGTTGATTTTATGTTTTCATGACAGGAACTTTGGATGTGGATGATTTCATTTGCTCATTATTATGTTATAGGCGAAACCATATATATATATATATTATATATATATATATATATATATATTATATATATATATATATATATATCATATATTTTAACTTTTTAATACTGAAGTGTTTCATGGGGGACTCGACAAGTTTGTCAAATAGGAGTGGTGATATTCCTCCTTCCAAATAAATAGCAGGGGTTGTCATAGCCAGTGCAAGCAGGTAGGGAATGATGATAGCCAAACTTCCTAGCCCCTAGTTTCGTCAGCATTTCTTCCTGTGGCTGGTGGGGCAGCATTAGTAAAGTTTAAAGGAAGCATCTTAAGATTTCCTTATGGTGTTTGCAGGCATTTGTCAGTTGTGAAGGATTTGAGATCGAATTCAGTTTGATTTTGGCACAAAAAACTCCCGTAACATGTAGTTTAAGTTACTCACTGTTTAAATTTAACCAAAATAAATTTGCAGCTTATTAGAGAGAGCCTTGAAATGTTATCATACACAATTTCAAGGTAGAGTGTAGTAGATATTTAACAACTAGTCATGCATGCATGGGCCCATAGGTCTCAAGGGTTCAACGATGGCTCTGATACCAAGTGTAAGAACCCGATTATGATACCAGTGTAAGGACCCGATTATGCTATAGTGTAAAGACCCGATTATATTATATACACTCTCTTTTTTTTTTTTTTTTTTTTTTTTTTAAATAGCAAATGCGACCCAGAAAGAAACGCATTGAGATTTTAATTCATTCAACACACATTAATGAAGCTCATTTTAGGAACATATCAACACATTTACATACTTTTAATCTAAGATCAAGTAATAACGAAATACACATGTACCGTACACCCGAAGGTGAGACTCCGCCTGCTCTGCTGTCGCTAGTATTCCCTGGTTGTCGGTCACTTCTGCGAGTGTATGATGACGCACTTGATCCGAAACAAGACCCATCGGTTTACCTCCCAGCCTACTCCTTGGGTACTCTTCTTCCCCGTGGACCCCCGAGATGCAATGGGGTTGTACAATGGAGGAAGAATTTAGCTGGCAGAGGAGATAAACCTTAGCTCAAGAGTCCCCTCTCTAAAAGCCCTCTACCTCACCAAACTCACTATAGCTTCGTAATCACTGCTTTGACATCATATCATCCATCCAATAATAGGGTTCCCCAAAAGTCCGTTCTCTCATGGCTTGCCCCTTCTTTTATATGAGTCCTCATAGGTGACACTTGGAATCTCATGCATAATTATAATATTTTATTTTTAATAATAACTTGATTATTCAACTACCCATGTGTCATTCTCTCATCAAGGGTCACCCAAAATTATTTACTTAACTTTTTATTTAAAACTAATATAATCCTCAACTCACAAGATTCCTATTTCTTCTCCTAGTTGTCTCTTTATTCCCCCCTTTTATTCATTAAATTGTGTTTATTACTTGGAGTCAATTAATGAGTCAAGATTTTATCCCCAATCTACCTCCTAAATTAACACAGGTTATCTCTTAGAGGGATATTCTTATGTTGGTTGATGCCACATGGAGCTTCTCTCCATTTCTCTAATTTAATTTATTTTTCTTATTTTAATTCACCTTCCTCTTTTCTTAATTAAGTTTAATTGGTTAGGATTTAATCTTTATCCTTACAACATGTTTGTCTTCCTCTTTTATCTAATTAAACCACCTAATCTACTTAGTATTTTCCAACATGGGGTGGTTAGAATTTTTTAAGGTACTCTATTTATTTCTTCCTATGTTCCTCCTTATTCCAAGTTTTATTTTTGATTTAATTTCCTTGGTTTCTAATCATCATTTACCCTTGGTGTAACTTTACCTAGTTTTCATTCCTTACTTATATTTATTTATTATTATTTATTTTTAATGATTCCAAAGGTGCCAAGTTTGGTTGTGCCCTTCAAGAACTTCCCTAGAAATTCCAAGGGTGCCACACCTAACAGTTTAATTGTGATGCCAAGGGTGCCAAGTTGGTCGTGCCCCTCAAGAATTTCCCTTGAAATTCCAAGGGTGCCACACCTAACAGTTTAATTGTGATGCCAAGGGTGCCAAGTTGGTCGTGCCCCTCAAGAATTTCCCTTGAAATTCCAAGGGTGCCACACCACTTGCCCTTCAAGCATCCAGTGACTACGAGGGGAAAGTATAGTGCAACGTCATAGACCACTATCATGTCTTATGTTGCCTGCTATAGTGAGACTAATGGTGCCGGGGATCAAGGAATCTGCCTTGATGCGCGCCCCCCAGTTAACTCCTCATGAG